>JAVDBV010000590.1:0-16532 GCA_032619315.1 Piper longum
ATATATATATATATATATATATATATATATATATATATAAGTATTAGTGAATGGATGAATATGGTAGCCCATGACTAATAAATCAAATTAGAAGTTTAGTAATAATTTAATATAAAAATATGCACTTCAAAATATAGTTGACCTACCAATATGTCGACACGGCAAATTCTAACTTCGGAATCAACAACTATGTTGAAAAACTCAACGGTAATTGTTTGACACAAGTTCCCCTCTTATGGGTTAAGAAGGATATATTTATATAGACATTGGTTTTTTAAAACAAAAAAAATAATAAATGAAATGTCATAATAAATTAGTCATAAATACATACACATTTTATAATGAAAAATACGAAAAGAAAATAATAAGCTTACATATTCCATAATAACAAAATACGAGAAGACAATAATAAGTAGGGCCGCTAATTGAGCGATTTGGTATTCGGCTCGGTTTGACTCGACTAGAAACTCGACATTTAAATGCTCGAACTCGAACTCTAATCCTACGAGCCGAGCTTGAGCAAGGCCATGTTCGACTCGACTTGACTCGGTTATAACTCGAACTCAGCTCGTAGCTTGACTCAATAAAATAATATAATAATATCATTTATATTATATATATATATACTAATAAGTTTAATTGTAACTAATTATATTTATTTATCTACAATAGACTAGCAATGAAGTGAGATAGTTGAGATGGTAGGTATTCAAGTCATTGATCTTTTATCAAGGTTGTGAGTTCAAATCACGCCAATTGAGTCGGTTTCGAGCTCACAAACGAGCTGGGTTCATTTATAAAAAATATTCGAACTCAAGTCGAGTTTATATGCTTGTACATTCCTTAATAATGAAATATGAATAGACAATAAATAAAGCTTATTATAAATAATCTATAAATATTTCTATAAATATTATTAAATTAAATTAATTAAATAATATTTAAGGTTCAATTTGAGATGAAATAGCCTAGTTATTTTCAGGGTTTTACAATCATAACCTTAAAGTTTCATTCGCTAATTTAAAAAGAATACAAAATTTAGAAAAAAAAACTTAATCATCTAACTATACCAAAACTAATATATGTTTATATAAGAGTAGTATGAAATATAAATAAATTATACAGTACAACAAAATAATTAACCTAATTTTGTTGAAACATTATCTCAAGTAGGAAAATAAATATCTAATGTATATAACTTTTAATAGTTTATCTCTTAAAAATTTTATAACTTATATTTTATGACAACCAAATAAATTTTTAAGTTTTTTTTTCCATAAACTTTTAAGATGTAACTTTAATTAGGGTATAACAAATCCAATCAACCCCTCACATTAAACCACCGGATCTTTTTAGTTTTTATTACATTTCAATCCGTAGTTGATTTTAAACCAACAATAATTTTATGTGCATATTAATACTTAATTAATTTAAATTATTATTATTTATTATTATTAGGACAACAATGGAGTGTAAAATTCTACCTGAATTTGTAATTTTAAAAATATTAATAAATTTTAATATATTTATATTTATACTGCTCAAATTAAAGTTTGTTACATAACAATATATACTTAATTTGACTTTTTATAGATTGTATTTATTTATTTATTATTATTTATCATAAATAAATAACTTAGAGTATAATTCTATTTAAATTACAAACTTTTAAAAATTAAACTCCATTTAATTATTATTTATTAAAATTAAAATTACTTATAATACTTGTCTACAATTATATTTTTTGTTAACTTTAAATAAATATTCCTTATTTTTATTTTAAAATTATATAGCAATAATTTTTAAAATTAATTTTTATATTTTAATATATTTTATTAATGAATTTCAAATTTACCTTGGGCATAGCAAGGTCTTTGGCATCAACCATCTTTTATTGCAAGTAGTTTATTCTTGACCTAAGCTCCTTAATAATTATTTTAATAATAATAATAATAATAATATTGTTATTATTATTATTGTTGTTGTTGTTGTTATTCTTATTATTTATTAGTAGAAAGGATTGGAGTATAATTGTATTCAAATTAGAAATTTTAAAAATATTGATTAATTTTAATATATTTATAGTTATACTACTCAAATTAAAGTCACTTAATTTCTATTTTTACTAATTTTTATTTATTTAAGTATTTATTTATTATCAAGAAAAAAACTTAGAGTATAATACTGTCTGAATTAAGTATATTTTTTTAAAAACTCCATTTAATTATTAATTTTTCACTTATTAAATTTATAATTACTGTTAATATTTGTGCAACAACTATATTTTTTTCTTACAATTAAATAAATAATCATTTTTTATTTAAAAATAATAGAGTAATATTTTTTGGAATTAATTCCGTATATTTTTAATATACATTATTAAGTTTTAAATATTCCTTGCACATCGAACACTTGTTTTTTTATTGTTATTCAAGAAATATAAATTTTTTATTTTTATTCAGGAAATATGAATTAGTTTAAAAAGCTTTTTTTTTTTCTTTTCCTCAAAGCGGTTTGAAAAGCTTTTGACACTCATGTGTTCTTTATTCAATACGTAACACCACCAACAAAATCCAACTCATCCAACCACTCTCCACGTTATCTCACGTCACCTAACACATCCTATGATAACTACACCATCTTTGTTCTTCATTCATCAATTATTATTCTACCTAATTACACTAAAACCTTTCTTAATCATGTTTTTTAACTAAAGATTGTAAAAAACAAAAACACCACCCATGCTTTTGCTTAGTAGTTTTTTAACATTAATGTTTACGTTCGTATCTGTTTATATAGTCGAGCCTACACGTGGGCCCACTATATATAACTAAGGTACTCTGTTTATTGATGAGCAATAACTAATTTGATAAATTTATATTTATTTAATTTATCTTTAATGACTCTGTTTGATTAGCATGAAAAAATTAAAAAAATTGTGACGAAAGCTATGACGAATAGTAATTCGTGTTAAAATCATTGATTTTATGTGAAAAAGTCATTTATTTTTAAAGGATTTTTTATAATAAAAATGCAAGATTTCTACTATGTAGCCCCATAGAAATTTTTATCACAATGAATTTTTTTATAAAAAACACAGAAAGTCTAATATTTATATCATAACTTTTTTTAATTATAATTAAGAA
The DNA here is from genome assembly GCA_032619315.1 of Piper longum. Classification (NCBI taxonomy): domain Eukaryota; kingdom Viridiplantae; phylum Streptophyta; class Magnoliopsida; order Piperales; family Piperaceae; genus Piper; species Piper longum. Next base: position 3,147 of record JAVDBV010000590.1, read on the forward strand.
AATTTTATATATTTTACATCTTTTTTATGTCAATTAAACGAACATAAGCTGAAATCGAGCCTTTAATAATATACTAATATTATATGAATTGTTTTGATAAAGTTACTAATATTAATATTACATGATCTAATCGTAACTCAAGCCGAACTTAAACAAGCTTCATTCAGATTTTTTATAATTTCATTCAATATAATTTTTAAAATTAAAATATAATTGCAATGTTATAAAAGTACAAATTAAATAAAATAATAAGAAATCACACAATCAACTCAACTAAATTTACTTAAAATTATTAGTTACAAAATAATGTCACATGGCTGTTTATTTTAACTTATATTTTATTTAATGATAGATCTATTAATTTCAAATAATATTACTTTTGATAGTGGGAGATATTATTTTAATAACAAATATTTTAATTTTTATTTGATAAAAAAATTGAAATTTGATTTTATATAAAATTAGGCATAATGTTTATCCCGTGACCCTATAGGAGATATTTTTGTTATATTTTTATATTTAATTAAATAATTCTCCTATTGTTAATGAGTAAATATTAAATTTTAAATCAATTGTTTTTTTAAAAACAAAGTCAAACACGAATTAATACTATATATAACTAAAAAAAAAGCAGGCGAAAGCGATAGTGGCGTGGCACGAGGTGGCCACACTCCAGCACTCGTAGTGCCCACTCGAGCGTTAGTACCACACGCTTTCCCGCTCCCTCCATCTCCTCTTCTTCACCTATTTAAACATCTCTTCTTCTCCCTACCACACCTTCATCTTCATCCCTCTCACTCTCTCTCTCTCTCTATATATATATATGTCTCCAACACAGGATTAGATAAAGTTGGAGATTGGTTTCTTCGCGCGCGCTTGCACACATATATAGATAGATAGATAGATCATAATATGGAGTTGAGTCGTTTGACAGGTTTCAGGGTTCTGAGCCCCTTGCTCCACCTGCTTGTGCCTCTCTTCGTCCACTGGGTGGCCGAGGAGATGACTGTTTCTGTCCTCGTTGATGTCACCACTAATGCTCTATGCCCTGGCCAATCCACCTGCTCCCAAGCCATTTACCTAACTGGGCTCCAACAAACAGTGAGTAGTCCTTTTCTTGTTTTTGTCGCATTTTGGCTAGCTTTTGTTCATTGTTTTTATTGGGTCTCTTGGATTATGGTGCTGATGTAGTGGTGGGTGTAAAGTTATTGTCTGTTGGATGGTTTCCTTTGTATCTTTTTTTTTCCCAAGTACTGAATTTGAAAGTAGACCTAGATTAAGAAAGTCATTCGGGTAGATTTTTTAGCCTTAAAATTAGGATTCAACTGTCCTCTTTGGCTCTTATCTCATATAAACGTGAGAGAGTTTATTACTTAGCATGAAGCTGGAGTTGTTATTAAAGTGGACCATGTAACAGAATTTTCTTTGCAATACTTAAATTTAATTCATACCTAGTTTTTAGCCCTTGAGATAGTACTCATGTACTGTTCTTTATCAACACAATTAATAAATGTTGTTGATGTTTCTTGAACAGCTTGTTTTATATCTAAGAGCACTGACGGCGCTGCTGTTCTTTTTAGGTCGTGGGTATTTTTAAAATGGTTGTGCTTCCTATCCTTGGGCAGCTATCAGATGAATATGGTCGTAAACCATTACTTCTCATTACAATATCTACATCTATCGTGCCCTTTGGTATGTTAAATAAACTGAACTCAAATTTAGTAGTTACAACCGTGGAATTGTAATTCTGATTTGGCCACTGTATCTGCTATGAAATTTGTTGGATTGGATGCTGATATCATCTCTCGTGCTAGTAGCTTAGAGAACGGTTTTCCATCTTGATTTACACCTGATCCAGCGTTGATGATAGCTGGATATTGCATTTCGCTAATGTCTAAGTTTTTAATCAATCAATAAAATATCACAGATCACGGGAATATGATTCCCTCTCATGTTATTATAAATGGTACAGTTCAGCAAAGAGACAGTTTCTGCGTTTGGCATGTGGAAATTATCTTGATATCAAATTTTTTATATTGGATATATGTATGTTTCTTCGATATTGTGTAGTACAATCTCAGTAAAGAGTTTTCGTTTGTAAATTTATATGGTTTCACCACTTGTTGGGAAAGCTCAAGCTCTTGGGAAAAGGGAACCAAATAGTATCGTTTCATATTCTCCCTCATGTAGAAACAAGTTTAACTGCTTTGCACATGGACAAACGTCAGGCATACTGTCCATTTAGAATGAAATGAAGAAAATAAATGGTGTTAAGTTAAATTTCAACGTTAGATATTAGATCCTTGATAGAGTATTTATCTTTTTTTTGTTTTATGGATTGTTACAATCTGGTTCTATCAACTATGCAATCTTTTCAGCTCTTCTAGCATGGGATCAATCAAAAGAAGTTGTGTATGCATATTATGTTCTCCGAACAATTTCATTCATCATAAGTCAAGGGAGCATCTTCTGCATTTCAGTTGCATATGCGGTAATACATTTCTTTTCATAGGATAGATTTTGAAAGTTCATTTGTATTATTATATTTTAAGAAGTGTTTGCTTCTGAATCTCATAGGCAGATGTAATAGATGGTAGTGAGAGGGCTGCAGCATTTGGTTATGTTACTGGTCTCTTTTCTGCATCACATGTTGTTGGAAATGTGCTTGCGCGTTTTCTTCCCAGGAGTTACATTTTTTATGTAAGTTCTCTCTTTTTTGAGAATAAGTTTGAGACGATATATTTAGTGGATTAAAACTTTTCTAACGTTCTCTTTTAATTTGATTTTCCTTCTTCATTAGGTCTCCATATCTCTGCTACTGTGTGGCACTATTTACATGAAACTCTTCCTGGTTGAGACAATTAAGGCATCGCCTAAATCTAACCATAGTAATCCTTTTTGGTCAACAGTCTTTGGGGCTGTTCGAAGCCGCTGTAACTCCATGAAAGAAACTATTTCTGTCGTAAAAAGCAGGTTTGTCCAACTATTTTCTTTCCCTGCAACTCATTGCCTCCTTTTAGACTTTTAGTGTGTATTATGTTTGCATTGTTTTTATTGTTGCCTCTAAAGAACTGCATTAAACTATTTTGGATTTGTTTTTTTTTTACTATTGCATGTTTAATCAAACCTCAAAACTTATTAATAATTTCCGTAGAAAGTGATTTATCTATGTTCTCAAAGCTGTTATTTATTTACGAATGTGCTTTTTGATTTAAATTGGCTAAATTAAGTCTCTATTTGTGTCCCTTCTTTTAATAGAATTTCTTTTCCTGCAGCCATATGCTCAAACACATTGCATTGGTTTCTTTCTTCTATGAGTTAGGCATGTCAGGAATTACTAGTGTCCTATTGGTATGTTTCATTTATCCTTATGAATTTATGCAATAATGTTATTGGTGGCGGCTATGTGCGTTAATGCTTCAATAGGCTATATGCTCTCATTATTTGTTCCTGCATTAGGCAAAACTGCTTTATGCGGCTGCCTAATTTATAATTAAAGGACAATACCATATCCCTGCTGATTTTCAGCTCATTGGTTCCTTGCTGAATCAGTAGACTGAGATGGAATTTCTCATTTCTTGCAAGAAAAGTGTATTCTACGAAAGTGTAGTTTCTTATTGTTATCTCCTTCTACTTTACGTTGAAACTACTTATGAGATTTTGTTTTCCAATAACTACTCATAAGTCCAAGTTTATACGTGGACCAAGTATGCTTGCAGTTAATTACTTTGGTTATATATGCTATAGCCCATTGTTCAATGTTGTTTATATGTTATTCTGACCTAAAACTAAGAGGGGTATTATGAGGCAAACAAAAAGTAAATATGAAGGATCGGGTTTGGCCTGAGACATTTTTTTTCATTACTAAGTGAGATCTCATTTGCTTTTGCAGTACTATCTGAAATCATCATTCGGTTTTAGCAAGAATCAGTTTGCAGAAATTCTGATGATGGTTGGAATAGGCTCTATTTTTTCTCAGGTACAAATTTGTGATATCTACCCGCACACTGTAAGCATGATGTGTTCTTCTAGAAAGAACTCTGGTACACTAGTGTCCCTTCACTAGATTTCAATGCCAGCAGTTCAGCATTTTGGCTCTTTTAAGTCATATGGTTTGCATTCCTATTCTACACTATTAAACATATTGTCATGTTTTATATCATAAAGAACTTAGGTGGTAAGTTTATTTAAATAGAATGATAGTAACTATTAATTTGTTTAGGAGTGGGAATGAAATTTATAAGCCTCTGCTTATTGCATGTCTAGCTTCTGTTCTACTTGGAGATCTTGAATTGGAAATATGTTAAAAATGCTTGTATAACATTAGGCTTTTTGTATTTCCAGGTTTTGGTTCTCCCTGCTGTTAATCCCTTCTTAGGAGAGAAGGGTGTACTCTGCATTGCCATTGTGGCATCTCTTGCCTATGTAAGTTTTTATGATAAAGCTTCTTCATAACAATTACACGCACATCTCTAGACGTAGCTATGAATGCTATGATGACATCTTCTGTAATGTTTCATCTGGTACAGTCTTGGCTCAATGGCTTGGCTTGGGCTCCTTGGGTATGTATTGCTGAAAAATTATTTTTATTGTTTCCCTTTATTTTAGTCTAGAGCTTCTATTGGTGTACCTGAATCTACCACTCATCATCTAGTAAAAGAAATGTGATTCCCTGACGCTTTTCTCTTTACAAAGGAAAAAGAGCCTTTAATTAGATCTTCTCTTAAACAATTAAAAATGAAGTCCAAAAGAAAATTGTAGAGAACATTCTAATTTAATATCAAAGAAAGTATAAAGGATAGTTCAATATTGAAGCGTGGGTAATCTATATTAGAAGTCAAGCATTTGAGACAATGTTAGAGATGACTGTATTCTCAAATTGAATTATAGATATTAAGTTTACTTCTGAAAATTGCATATACTTCCCTATGCTGATAATACTATAGGAAACTGTATGCACTTGCAAAATTAGCGAACCATCTACTGATGCTAAAGTTAAGCATGGAGGCGATAATAATTACAAATTAGGTAATAATTTGCACAATAAGCTGTTAAGGGAGAACTTTATTTTATCTGAACTTGTATAATTGTGTCTGTACCTATGATTGAATTGGTATAGAAGAATGTATCTAAACTTAGAACCATGGTGAGATATTCAGATTCTAAAAAATTACAACTAATATTAATAACCTGTTATAGAGAAATTTAAGTTGTGAACTTGTATAATTGTGTGTTCCTGTGGTGTTACTGGAGAAGAAATTCAATCGAAAACATAAATAAGATATTCTGACTATAATAAAATTAAAACTTAAAAGTGATTATATTTGGTCACAGGTTCCTTATCTTGGTGCATCATTTGGAGTCATCTATGTTCTTGTAAAGCCAGCAGTAAGTGTTCTCTCTCATGTTTCCATGCTATCGTGAAATTTTCTCAGAAAATCAAAATCATAGGTTTCACTTACTCAAATTCGACATTGGTCAGACGTATGCAGTTATATCAAAGGCGACAAATGCAGCTGATCAGGTTTTTTTCGCCTTTTACTTTTAGTATATTGCTTTTATAACATATTATGATACAGGCATGCAGTTTTTCAACTTTATGCAACAAAATCATATATTTGGTTTATTTTATGTTTCTGTATGTGCATACATATATACATATACGGCCCATGTTCTTTTTTGCATAGCATGAAATCTAAGTCTCATGAAAAAAAGAAAAAGAATTTGTGGGAGCTCAGATTACTGCATCATTTTATATGTGAAGGGTAAATTCTTCGTAATTTAATTGTTAAATTGCAATACCTGGTACTTTGGCTCCTTATCATTGACATTTCAATCCATTTTCAGGGAAAAGCACAAGGATTTATTGCCGGTATCCAATCTGTTGCAAGTTTTGTGTCACCTATCGTTATGAGTCCATTAACATGCAAGTATCAGTCCTTTCTCTCTATGTAAAGGGTGATAAGCGGTCACTGGATAGTATGCGGTTGCTTAATTGAGCCAAGATACATTAAAAAAAATGTCTTCATTTGATATTTCTGAAGAGTGTGCAAATTCATCAAACCAACGAGAAATTGATAAGCTACCAGTTACCTGTGTTCGCACTAACAGCATTGATATCATTGTTTTGCAGCTCTTTTCCTTTCAACCAACACACCATTTGATTGCAGAGGGTTTAGTCTTTTATGCGCATCGGTGTCCATCGTAATCGCACTTTACCATGCGTTCATGCTAAAGCAAGATAGAAGCTCAGTTGAGGGAGACATGGAAGGCCCCCTCCTTGTATAGAAACAAAGGCAACAATCATGACCTTCTGCTCTAATTAACTATACACAAATGCACTGATGGGCGAGAGGAAATGACTAGTTTTCGAGCAAGTTCTTATTGTGTTTAGTATGTAACTGGGCAACCTCGAAAACATGTCATCTGTTTTTGTAGTTCCTGTAAATAAACTTCAGTATCAAGCTTAGCTAGTGTTTCTAGCTGATCAATTTTCTGTTTGCAAGTGCTGTAAAATCAGTTTTAAGTTGATAAAAGCTTTTGCCATATCCAAGATCATTATGTTGCCTTCTAATGTATGTAAATGCTTTGGAATAGTGTGATGCAGAACAAGAATTAGAAATTTAATGTTATTTTGGTTTGGTTTTGTTAAAACTTCATCAAAATACTATTCTTGTTCTTCATCAGGGAGCTCATGAAAATGATTTATATGAACACAATGATCACTTTGTGAAAACCATGATTTAGTAATACTTGTGGAATTATTTCTTGAGCCAATCTTTTTTCTCATATTATTTTCCTTTCTAATAAACTTAAAAATATTTAATGGTTAATCTTAAGAACCTTTGCACATCATCCGTTTTCTTGCTCCATCTCAGGTGAGATGGATCTGGCCCTTAAGCCAAGGAGCAATGGTCGCTACTGGCCATATACAATATACCCGTACTTATCATAGTAGGTAAGCCGTCTTCGTCCCACAACTTCATTTGTTTTCCGATAATCTTTTCATCTGAAAAATGCCCTCTAACTAAATTATGATAAAAAAATGCCCCTAATATGTTTTTAAATGATTTTTTTGATAATTTATAAAGATTTAGATGTGGTTAGGAAAATATTCACCTCAAATCTCTATAATTTATAATGTAACTAATTGCTTGCCTGAGTAATGCGCTACGTTATATGATTTTTAGCTATTTATTTAGTTGACTATTTTTATTTGGCTTAGAATATAATTTACTTTAATTAAGTCTTTTTTATGATAGATGTCTTATATATATTGTCCATTTCTAAAAACCTTAATATATTATTATTTATTAATTAGTTGATATTTATCAATTTGTTAATTTTAAAAATCGACTTATTGAAGAATTGATTTATTATAGAGTTTAGCTTTAGATGATTTAGATTTTATATTTTTAATTCTAATAATAAAATTGTATGATTATTGTTTAATTTGATTTTATGAACAAGAAATAAAAAATAATATTGTAAAATGGCTAGATGACACTTAGCAAATCTCAATTAAAAAACGTTAATAAGAAAGTAATAATTTTGTGAATAGAAAATAAAAGATAATATTGTAAAATAAATATAGGGCATACATCAGGTTAAAAGTCTTTGCTTTTATATATTATTATTATAGATAGATTGGTATGATTTTCCCACATGTCATGGCCTGATTGTATGATAAAAGTAAAGCAAATTTGTAACTAGGCCGGAATTAACCAAATTAACAATTTAATGTGGTTCTGTACATATAAAAAAAAGGACATTTTTCAATCCTTCTCTTTTACTCTATCTAAAAAATGTGTGAGATACGTACTCTGTTGTGTCATTTAAAGCTATCGTAAACTTTATTAAAATTCAAGTCATAACTAGCCAAAAACACTGTGTATCGCGCAGAATATATTTACAATTTATTAATATAATATATGTCGAGGATATAAAAAATTAATTTTAAAAAACTATTACTATATTATTTAAATAAAAATAATGAATTTTTATTTAGTTTATCAAAAAAATAGTTTCATGCAAATATTATAAGTAATTTTAATTTTAATAATTCAATGAAATTTATTTTTTAAATATTTTTAATTGAGATTGAATTATACTCTAGATTTTTTCTTAATAATTAATAACAATATATTAATAAATAAATTAATTAATAAAATATGTAAAAATCTAATTAAGTATTTATATTAACACATAAGTATAAATATATTAAATTTACCACATTTTAAAATTCCTAATTTAAGTAAAATTATACTTCTACACTTTCATACTAATAAATGATAATAAAAATATTATATTAAATAACAAGTTTAGTTTGACTAACATAATTGCTAATACATTAAAATTTGTTAATATTTTTAAAATTTCTAATTTGGGTAGAATTAAATCCAATAATAAATAATAATAGTAATCATTTCAAATTAAAGAAGTATTAATGAACCAATAAAAATATTAAAATCAATGCATATAAAAAATCAATAAAACTTTAAAAGGGTTGAAGCCTCTTAATCCTTTTGCTTATAAGCCTTGATTCTATTATCAATAACCAAAATTTTACTTTATTAGATACGAGACTGGATTGGCCAACCCTGTATACTGGGTTTTGTTAAAAAATCCTCGCCATCCAAGGACATTGCATAGATCTAAAAATCTCCTTGTGGTTATGGCCGCCAATGATGTAGGAAAGAAACCTATTTTAAAAACATAAAAAATTTAAAATCCATCTTTCAAAATTTTGCAATTTTTTTAAAAAAAATATGGGCATTCTCATTTCATTAATAAAGCCACCAAAATCTCCTCCAAATTCATTATAGAGGGTTGATTTTATTTATCAAGAAGAGTGCCATTGATCTCCTGAGTATCTTAGTTTAGAGGTTCTTGAGCTGCTTCCGGCTTAGCGAGAAAGATAAAAGCTCTACCGTTTAGCTCTTCCTCTTTGTTAGGCTCAATATGCTCGCAAAAGAGATTTATAATAAATTTTATATCTCTCTTAATCTAAAAATTAGTTTAAAAAATATAATTTTTTTATTAACCCATATGCTATTCAGTCATCCACGACCAATATGAGATAAACCCAATAATCTACCATTTACATATCGGACGGCCCTAAAATTATCATCATGATAGAAAGAGACTTTTATAATTAGTGTAAGCAAACACCTCCCTTAAATTATCAAGTGGAACCTACAAAGGAGACTTTTACAATTAGCATATGAAAACACCAAAACCTGACAAATTCCCCCCTTTTAAATCATCAGATGGAACTCACAATATTAAAACCTGATAAACTCCATCCCCTTCAATCATCATGTGAAATATATAAAAATAGCTTCTACAATTGGCATACCCTTCTTTAAATCATCAGGTGAAACCCACAAAGGAGGCTTCTATAATCGGAATAAATAAACACCCTCTTAAATGATTAAGCGGAACACACAAAGGAGACTTCCACAATCGGCACAGGTAAACACCATAACAAATTTTATGCGTCTCTTAAGTCAAAAATTAACTCAATAAATAATACTTTCACATCAATCTATATATAATTTACCAATATTAGCCACAATCGATGTAATACAAACTCAACAATCTTGAAGTAAGGAGTTCTTGAATTTATGAGTAACTCTATCGTGTTCTTAATTGCTAAATTTAGAAAAGAGTGCAAACAAGAATAATGTCCAAGAAGAAGAAAGAAAGGATTTACTCATTTCTAAAGACCCCTACCCACGATTAAGGTAAGTCATTTTAAATTATTAAGATATTAAATATTAATTATATATATAAATTTAATTAATTTTTACACATATCATGATTTAAAATTATTATAAAACATATTAACTTCACAAATAATACAAATATTATATTATTAATATAAAATATTAAATACTCGATCAATTAATCAGTGGGACAAAAAATTATCTAAATTTAATTTATTTTTATTTAATCTAAATTCAATCGAACGTACTTTTCACTTCAATTAGAGTCAATAATTCGAACGTCCACCCCACCCGCACCCACGAGGTTCATTTTTAAAAAGCAAAAATAATAAACCTTTAGATTTTTTCCTTGAAATGTCCCCCAATCATTATGTACGTTTACAGAAGAAAATGGTCATGAACCACCCAACATTAATAATTAAATATCAACCCCTAAATAAAATAACAAACAAGCCGTGAACGGTACGCATAACCAAACCAAGACAAAGCCCAATAGAAACCGAACGAAAGCGACTATTTTTACTTTCCAGGGCACCAACGCAAAATACACATTTTTAAATATAATCGTACGGCTTAGATTACGCCACTTCATCGCGGCAAGTTGGCATCACCGGCCAAGACGCGCCCACGTCACCGCAACGACCACCGTCCGATCATCTCTCCAAACTGATCGCAGGCCGCAGGCGTCTTCAGATCTTGTGGAGCTTCTCGGCCATGACGAGGGGGTTGGCGAGGGCGATGCCCTCCCGGCCGGCCGCCTTGAAGTCGAAGGTGCAGCCGTGCTTCTCCGGATACCGGTGGCTGCCGCAGAAAGTCGCCCCGCACCGGCAACGGATCCCGGTCAGCCCCACCCTTTTCCGGCAGGCCGAGCACCGGTTCGGCCCTGACGACGACGGCGCCGGCGAGGGATCTGCCGCTGCGACCACCGCCGGCGTAGGAGTCGGCAAGACGACCACGGCGGCGGACGCGGATGTAGAGGAGGAGGAAGAGGGAACGGGGAGGAGGGACTTCTCGACGGCGGATTTGGCGGAGGACTGCTGCTCCTCCTTGAGTCGGAAGTCGCGGTAGCACTTGGAGCAGAGGTTCATGGTGGCCGGGCTCCCGAAGAACCCGCAGTTGTTGGCGCAGAGTCGGTGGCCTTCGGGGGCCTCGTATCCGTGCTCCTCCGCCATTCACCAGCTAAACAAATCGACCGATCTGCCAAAAAAACAGAACACAACCAGAAAAAAATTAATTTTTTTCTTTATTCACAAAACTATAATTTCTAACACGAATAGATTGAAAAAAGAAAGAAAAAAAAACAGAGTCCGAAACAATTCAACCATAGCTCAACCCACAACCAACCCATCACAGGAAAAAAGAACAAATATGCATTCACAACTAAGAAAGAACAGTACCAGGAATCTGAATCAGAAATTGGAAATCAGGAGCGGGATCAGGTTTCTTAACGAAGCTGGGGAATGGGGGGATTGGATTTATAGGAAAATCAATCGAATCTAAACAAAGGGCGGCGGCTCATAATGGAGTCAATCACCTGCTCCTCCTCCTCTTTATAAAAAAAATATAAACGGAATTCCTAGCCGACGCCGGCACAACCGCGTCCCGGTTTCGATTGGAAAGCAGAAAAGGGAAAGGGGGGCACCCTTTCCTTCCCCCCACCCTGTGCTTCCTTCCGCAAGATTCCCACTCACTTTCCCCTTCCTTTCTTTTTCCTTTCTCCTCCTTTTCTCCCTCTTTTCCCAAACGTAAGCGCTCCTCCCCGTCTCTCTAAATAAGCTTCTTCCTTACTAAATGCTCTTGTATTTTGCTTCGATTTACGGCTCTGCCATCCTTGAACCGGTCTTGTTTGTTGTTCTAGCGGGCCCTTCTTTCCCTGGGATTCTTCTTGCTGTTTTGTTGTTTTCTCTGTTTGAGCTGATTTTTTTTTTTTTTGGCAATGCCTTTTCTAATTGGTTTCACGCATGTGGCGTTATTGTTAAATAGGTATTTTTTATTTATATAATTGGTTGAATTGTTTGCTTTTGGTAGAGCAATGGCGGCGTTATGCTTGGAACATTCGACACAAAGTCAAATCAAATCAATAGATGTAATTAATAAAAAATAAATATAAGATTTGAAAAAAATAATTATGCAATTATATATATATATATATATATATTGTTTTAATACCATCTTAATGACGAGATAATTATAACTCAGTGATGTGATGACATGTAACGGGTCATTCAGATTAGAAAACTTTTAATTGTGATTATCACTTTTCTAATATAATAGGTTTTACTGTCAAGTATTGTCATTTACCTTCTTCTCCAGACTTTAATGAATTTTATTAAACATATATTATTTTCTAAAGTAAGATTGACTTTCTATAAATGTTACATATTTTTGTACTAATATTGCAAAACTATGAACACTTGCAAAAAGTATCTACAATGTTAAAGAAACTAATATATAAAATTCTCATAAAATTATAAATATTCCAACTTTTAAATGTTAATCGATAATTTTTTAATATTTTAAAAATTAAAAAAATGTTCAATATTTCATTTTCAAAGCACGATTACATAAGCATGCAAAAGCTTGAGAATTCAAGTTTATTCCATTGAACGAGACAAACATTTGTTATCTACCGTCTATAATCTATAATAATATTAATATGTCAAATCAAAGACTTTTAATTCGTCATCAAAGGTTCTTACCTATTTTACAATATTACATTTTATTTCCTATTCATAAAAATATTATTTTTTTTGATTTTTTTTTAATTGGGTCTACTACACTGCTTCTAACCATTTACAATATTATCATCAGTTATTTCCTATACATAAAATTAAATTAAATTAGGATGGCGTCACCACATGTCCTTAATTATTTTATAATGTTACTCTTTATTTCATTTTCATAAGCGTATTATGAAGTTTTTTATTGGGTATGTTATTGTATTCTAAATATTTTTTAATGTTATTGTAAAACTTCATTTTTGGGTTACAATTTTACCTACTTGTAATTTGCTCGGTTTCGGACTAGTTTCGAGTTAGTTCAAGTGGGTTCGAACCAAACGAATTTTCAAACTATAAGTATAGGGCCCAAATAGTGGTATGAGCATGTTATGAGAGCAAAGTATGTCTGGCATGTAAATGATAGTTTTAATTATACTATAATAGAGTATGAGTTATCAGTGTATATACGAGGTATAGAGATATTTTTTATATGTGTTAGCCAGTGTTTTAGGGCAAGATCTAGGTCGTTGTAGCCATAGTTATAAAAATTAGAATCGAAATTGGAATCGATCTTCAAGGGAGTCATTGGATCGGATCAAATCGGTTTAATTAAATTGGTTCAAACCAGTTATATACAATAATTTTACAACTCATAACATAAATATACAAAAGTTAGGTATTGATGTCATTTTGATATTATTATGTGTATCATATTTTATTATATATTTTTCATTTTTTTTAAATTATTTGGAATTAGTTATTATTTTTTGACTCGAGTCAGAATCGAGTCTACTTTTATTACGAGAATGCCACTGACTATATTTCTTTTACCCCGATCACTCACCACCACCACCCCCCCCCCTCCACGCGCCCCGCTGCCTCTGGCTATCTTGTTGCCGCCACCGACCAGCCCCACCTTCCCCCACCGGCCTCACCCC
>JAVDBV010000591.1:0-29067 GCA_032619315.1 Piper longum
GGTAATGGAATACCCACTTGCCAGTTTCTATTAGTTATTTTTCCGTCAGTAACATTCGTTACTGACGGTTTTCTTATAATATATGTAGGTTTTGAAATCTTGAATTGACTCTGGCGGAAGGACAGATAAACGCTACACACACTTGAGTTCAACACAGTATTTACTTTCTTACATTTATGTATATTTGTTGTGTTTTTATAGATATTTGACAATATCTTCCATTCTCATGACACCAAGAGGGTTATTTCGATCTATTTTATGGATCGAGTCTCACTGACTAATAATATTAAACATGTCTTGACTCGATCGTAACATTTCTGATCCGGTTCTTAAGTGAACTAAAATTGGGGTGTTATAGATAATGAACAGACTTCCTTTTGATTCTCTTCTGTTATAAATGTGGCTATGGGAAATGGTGCGAAACTGTGGGACGATTATGAGTCATTTTGATAAGTTAAACTTATTTGTTTTAATAGAATTCATGTTCTTAAATGATATTTTTTTTTCGTCGTTTAACATTAAGTAACACCCGATCCAGTTAGGGCGGTCAGTTGGTTATATTTTGAGTAACACCTAGCTAGTTAGGCCTACAATATTCTGAAAAATGACGGGTCATTACAGCAAGCCAATGATAAAGTTATAAAACTTATTATCCTACGATATATTTTTGATGTCCAACAAACAATAATAGAACTCATTGATGTATTCCCTAACTATTCCATTATGTCTCAACTTTTTCAGTTGATCCCTTGCCACCCATGTAGTGTTAGCTGGCAAAAATTGATCCCGAAGCTCTTTCTTAAGAGTCTTCCAAATTTCTATTTTGGGGCAGCCAACATTGACATCCTTGTCGGTGCATATCCTATTCTATAACTTGGCATCCGCCATCATACATATACTGGCCATAGAGACCTATCTATGTATAGGTATCTTCCCAGCAACAAAGTATTCTTGCATATCCTAGATGAAATTCTCTAGATCCTTGGCCGACCAAGCTCCCTCTAATTCCACTCTGGCACCTTAAGCTTGCCTTGAGATGTCTTCTGTTTCACGACCAACAACTCCTAGTTGAGGGTTTGAGACAAGCACCTGCTTCAGAAAAGCAACGTTAATGCGTAAAGTCTCAAATCTAGCCCTAAGACCATCCACCACCTCAGCCGTTGAGCACCCCAGACACCAACAAACAAACCCGAAACCCTTAGTGTGCACCCAATTGGTAGCAAACACAATATGTGGCTTCTGGCCACTGTTCTTCACACCACTAATCCGACCTCTTCACAACACCAATAAGTCATAATAAACAACTCAAATCAACCAAGTAACTCTAACACCACGTCCAAATCAAATCCCCCAACTTGGCTAATAAAACACTTGAATCCACTTAAGATTTTGCACTTGGCACCATGCAAATAAGAATGTAAGCAATTTGAGTTCCCTTCCCAACCTTAACTTCATTCAATGAAATAAGGATTTACAAGCACTCAACTCCCTTGAATACTTTCTAAGTCGTGGACATGTAAACCCCATAACTAAGCCTCTTCTTAATAAGAAAAACTTGAAGACAATGAGCAATCTCCACTCACAATATATCATTTTTTAAAATTATAATATGATATTAATATGGTTTATAATTCAATCTAAATTTAACTAACACACGGGATTTCTGCCAAAACTTACAAAGAAAATAAATGATCAAATTTTAAATTGAGTTAGATTGCATGTTAAATTGATTCAAGTTTTTTAAAATGTATAAAATTCAAACAAAGTGAATTAGTTTGAGTAGGGTTAATTTGAATTCTAAAAAGGCTATTAATAATTATAGATTCAATACATTAATTTTAAGTATAATATAATACAAAAAGTATAAAATCAAATAGAATGTGCACTGCACGCGGCATGACCTCCCGTAATATTTTGAAAAAAGCTATAATTTAGAAAGGAATACTGTTTTCCGAAAAGTATCTATTTATAAAGTATAATATAACATAAATGAATTTAATTAAAGTATAGGTATAATTTTATTTAATATGACATATTAGTAAACAATAGATTTAGATGTGGCAGTAGATTGATACATTATAATAAAAGAAGATAATGACAATTAATTATAAATAATAAATTTTATAAATATATCTCTACACAAAAGGCCAATATACCCGGAGGCCTTAATGAAGCAATATGAAAGTATTAAATATTTCAGTTTTATTATGTCCAATAATTCAAAAATCAAATTTATTAAATTTTATTTTAAGATAGATTATTTTATCCTAAAATTTAAATTAAATATTTGTTTATGAACAAAATCAAACCCAAAAGATATTATTAGTTTAAAAAAATGAATTATTAGACATATTTAACATATCATATATTCCAAATTTAATAGTTAAAATTAATAAACTTGATGTCAGCATAATTAATTATATGAATTATCAATTTAATCGGTTTCCAAATCTATTTGGTTTTGTTTTAGGTTAACCAAGATAAATTACTTACACAAAGTTAATTTTTTGGTAGAACATGAACTGAACTAAAATTGTAAAAGGAAAAAACAAAATTTGAAGAACACTAAAATTTGGTTCACTGAGCAACAATAAGCAATATGTAGGGCTCTGGACTTTCTTTTTCCACTGAAATAGTGTTAATTGATGTAGACTGTGAATACTTTGCAAAGAGGTCTTCCTAATGAATTTATGATTTACAACACTGTCAACATACAACTTTGCATTTCTGTTAATAGCAAATCAACACCACAAATATACCTAAACTGCAAACTGCTCTTTAGGGTTGAAAACTTGCAACAGCAACGCTAACAATGGTAATGGTGGCGTGTCAACGTTCTCCCCACAAAAAAATAGGCTGTCTAGAGGAATAGGAGGATCATGACTTACCATTGAAGTATACACATTCTTGATTGTACCAACACCCAAACACTTTCGATGTTTGACATTGATTCAGCAGCATTTACAAACAACTCGTAATTATAAATAAGCTGCCCTCAAACATATATACACACTATGGTTCAAGTTGATTGCTCTCAGAACACACTATCAAGCTGTAATACAATGACAAGTATTGGGTTTCGCATGTAAGTAAATGTAATGCGGCCTAGTTTGCGATAGTAAAAAGGTTGCATTTACATATAATTTTAGAGGAAGCATCGCTGATCACATTTAGATGCATTCCAAGCCTACCAAAATCGGTTAGCTGGAGAGGAGGCCACACTACGCTTCAATGGTCAAGTGACCACGGCCTACATCAACTCTCCATATTTTCATCTGGTAGCGATGGTTTAGGTGTTGCACCATTATTCATTCTAGCCCGCGCCTCTGCAAACATTCTTTGCTGCTCTGCTGCTGCTTCTTCTTCAGTCATCTCTGTCCCCGCTACAAATTTGCCACCCTTGGGACAATCCTGAAAGTGATGAAGAACCAATTATTGGCATACTTCCTATGCCCCAGAAAGAAAAAAGAACGAGAAAATGGCATACCAATGTTTCAAGTCTATGCTGTTTGTATGCAGCATAAACCTCCTCATTGTATTCCCCAAAGCCAAGAACCTAATACAACATATTCCAATTTTAATAAGTTAAAATTGTGAAATACAGAGCATGCCAAAACGCAGGTATAACAAATTTTGCAAATTCACATTTGAATGTGGTTACAAGCGAGAAGAACAAACATATGCATGCTATAGAAACACAAAAATGATGAACTTTTTTGGGTGTTGATTGAAACATCATTCCCCTCCCAATTGCTGATAAGATCTAACACAATAATTTAAAAGTAATTGATCTACATAATTAACAAATTTCTGTACACATTTACATACAATATCAAAACATGGGAGTTAAGTTGCCCCCCACCCCAAATTTGCCATCATTTACCGTGTATCTCCCATCTTAAACTTTAGAGACACATAATGTATTGACAGCAAAGATGGCCCAAATTGGACTAAAAAGGGACCTTCAGAATCAATAAACAATACAAATAATCTCATAAACGTGGAACAAGCCATCATATCAGGAAGGCATATTCATTTTCTTGCTGTGACAAATATATTTAGAGGCACTATTTGCCTAAAAGTTGCCATCATTTGCCGTGTATACATGATGTATAGTAAGACCCCAATAAGACTAAAAAAGGACCTTCAAAATCAATGAACAATACAAATAATCTCATAAACTTGAAACAAGCCATCATATCAGAAAGGCATAACCATTTTCTTCCTCCGATATATATACTCAACCACATGCTCTTGTCTCAAAAACCGGGAATACAGTTTTCCGGCTCTATTTTTGGTTCATATAATGATAAACTCTCATTCAGTTTTATTAATCTAACAAATACGGCATGACACTGAGAAGGGATCCATTGACATCCTAAGTAGATATAAGCTCAAAATGAACAAGGTAGTAAGAAGAAAGATATTATAAATACTTCTAGTGCTTTGAGAACATGTTCAGGTGCAATTGTCCGTCTTTCTTCTCGGCCACAAACTTCATTAGATTCTGAAGAAACCAGGTTAATAAACTCTGCAGCAGGTGAACAAAAAAAATTGTAATAATAAGTGCTTAACTATAATCATTCAGAGTTGCAGACAGGTGAATTCATTTTCTAGAAGACAAAACAAACAAACATAATGAGATACATATTAGTAGTCATGGGACTAAATCTCATGTCTAGATTAGTTTTTAAGTACCAAGGAAAAGCCATACAGTGGAAAGAGTAGCATAACACAAGGTGCACAGAGCAACAACAGCTCACCAACACAACACTCAACTATCAGATCTTGGGCATCTCTAGCAACACGAACATCTGGAGGTAGCATCTCCTTTATGATCTTGAACATTGTAGCTGAATATATGAACAAGTTACTCATAGGTAACCCAAAAATATGCTATGTGAAACAAAACATGAAAGCATAAACATGAAAAACAACACAAATCTTAATGGCGCATATGAACCATGAAACGTAGAAAAAAACGTGGAGCTGAGACACGAGCAAACAGAGACTAGCCATTTAATCCAAAATTATGAAAAAAAACTTGTATTGTTTCCTTTTTGCTAAATTATGATTAGGAACAAACATATCAGTTTACAAGCTTTTTTTCATCAATGATTTTTGGTGCTTAAGTAGTTCAAAAAATAGAACGGTGCTGAAGCCAATTCCTGCACCCTGAAGCAGAAGCTGACGCCAAATGCAGGTGCCTGGTCGATGCAGTCCTAAGCTCAGACTAGACAACATGAAGAACAGTTCTCGCTTTCCCGTCATCCAGCCATTTTGATCAAAATGACAGATCAGATATCAATGTTTAATGGCAGTGACATCCATAGGACCATCATATAGATACACAAAATCTATATAGCATTCATGTTACGTACATGGTATGCAGCAGGCAGAACAAAATCTGGGAAAGCCAACATCTTTCCTCGATTGCAGATAGATAATTCTAAACATATCACCAACAACCACAAAATGAAAACAAGTAGAGTCTCACTAAGCGCAAATTATACACAATTGCCTCCCAATCTGGGAAGAAAAACATCTTCCTTACTAGAGAGGCAACAGTCTAACCTAAGAAAAGATGGATAAAAAAAACTAACATCTGGGAAGAGAGGCATCTTCTTTAGACTTCGCAACAATATCCATACTACCAATTCAGCACCGAATATGGAAACATGCAACAGAGGGGCACCCCGACGCAGAAAAACAAAGTAAAAAAAAGCTCGATGTTTGTTGAAACTTCAATCGACGGGAACGGCGATGGGGTGAGAGGAGGGAAGGCGGCAAAATCGAAAAGGCCGGCGATTGAGAGGGAAGGCTACGGAGAAACGGCGAGGCGCAAGCGAAGCGAGAGACGGCCGAACGGCGGCTATGGAGAATAGGAGATAGGGATGGCATATTCGGCCACAAACGAGGTTTTTATTTTTTTAATTTTCATTTTAATTTTTAAATTTAAATTTTATTTTATTTTTAAAAATTTAATTTTATTAATTTTAAATTTTATTTTATTTTTATTTTTAAAATTTAATTTAATTTATTTTAAATAATTATTTTCTTTATTAAATTTTAGATTAAGGACATACCCGATTTGTTCCCTATTCATTTTTATTTTTTTCTAAAATACCATTCCGAGTGAAGTTGGAATTTGGAATTAAAAATATACTTTGGATTCTATGTTGAATCAATTAAACCTAAAATTATTTTACATTGTAAAGATCATTTTCATGGTATGTATTTTCGATTCTTTTTACAAATTTAACTATATCATAAATTTATATGATAATTCAATAATTTTAAATAAAAATATAGCTAATTGAATTATTTTTTATACATAATAATTATATGAATTCATCATTTTAAATGCGTAAAATTCAAATTTCTTGTTGAGTTCAGTGGGGCTTCTTTTTTTCAAACTCTATTGCAGCTTATCAAATTATTAATATTAAACCAGAATTTTTTAACATAAAGAGAACAATCATGAATTACATTCAAGTTAAATACAATATATTTTATTTGTGCCTAACTTAATTCAATTAATTTTTTTTTCAAGCAAAAAAAATTCCAATAAACAATAATTATTTATTTTAAATATAGAAAAGAAAACCAATCGACCGCCTTAATCTTGTGGAATCATCATTTGGCCCCCTCAAATCTATGGTCCAATCCATCTCCGCTATCCATTAAAAAAAAATCAAACTCTCTTTAAAAAAAAAGGGTCAGGTGGATATAATTATTTTATTTAATAACTTATTTTTTTTGGATATTGATGCGGGCCGAAACGTGGTATAAATCCCTCCCAAAACCCCTCCTCACTCCTTCCCTTCCTCAGAAACCCCCAGACAACCGCTCTGCCGGCTCCTCGAGGTTTTTAGTTTCCTTCTCTATTTTTAACGGGTTTGTTCTTTAATAGCGTTGGCTTGATGTTTTCTACCAACAATTCTACTGGTGGTATATTCCACACTCAGGAAGTAGTCCTTTTGGTATATTCCACACCCAGGAAGCCGTATTTTGCCTCCACCTAATGAAGTAGGCCTTTTGGGTTTAATAAAGAAAATAAACAATAACAAGTTTTAAGAAAATATGACTAGATATTTAGTTTATTGTGATAGCAAAACTTGCTGTAAACATGGCAGATTGAATGCGTGGTCTATAACAACACTGAAAGAAGTGGTGAAACAATGTTTACTCGCTGACCACTGAACATGCTTGGACTGTGAACAAAATTAGAGGATGTAGAATATTAGCCAGCTTTCTACCATTAATTTTGGTCAAGCCTTTTTTTTTTTTGGATAAGGAGACAGCAAATTGATGATATGATGAAGGGCCAAGTGATTTCCTCCTCCGTAATATTAACCTTTTAAGTAGTAAATACCCGACCAAACCTTATGTGGGGGCATGGGTACCACTCTCCCATCAATCTCAGGCTAGGAAGATGGGAAGAGGTGAGTTTCTGATTCCTCGTTCCATCCTGATGCCACTTTTGAGGTTTCCTCTCCTGTGGTGTTGTGCTTTCTCGCGTCTATTGTATGATTGTATTTTCATCAATGCTATTTGTGTTGTTTTCAATTCAAAGATGAAGGTTTTCTACTGTTAGCTTTTTGCTTCAAATATGATAAATTTCTGCAGGATGGACAATTATACTGAAGACTATGATCAGATTGATGTGTCTCAAGAGGTGGGAATTTTTGGGGTAATGCCTCTCTTGCTAATAAATTTGTGCTAAGCTTATGACTTTGTTCCAATGTCTTGTTCTAGGAGAAGGATAAGCTCATTGCAGAGGTGATTCGCTATGTACTTTTTAAGAACCATCAAACTGGATGCCCCATTAAAAGAGAAGAGCTAGTTCGCTTGATCACCAAGAATTATGGTCAGAGGGCTCTGCCTTCCTTTATCATAAATGAAGCACAGAAAAAGTTGTCCTCCATTTTTGGATATGAAATGAAAGAACTTCAAAAATGCCGCCCATCATCAGCAAGTTAGGTTTCTCTTCTCAACAAAGCAATTATTGATTTTTTTTTTGTGAGCAACCTTCTTAATATCAAGATATATCGGATGTTTCATAACCAATGTAGGTTATGTGGAAAAATCATATGTGATTGCTAGTCAATTACCTGATAAAGTGTATCGGAAACTTGTTGTGAATAAACCGGAGTCACATGTGACAGGCCTTGCCTTTGTTGCAATCGGTGTTCTGCAACTTGCTGGTGGTAAAATGTCAGAAGGTATTTTTACCTTGCAGCAACTGATTGATCACCATATGTCACAATTTATGTCGTTGGAAGCACAGGGTGATGATGTAAATTTATTATTTGTAAAACGTGCAGAAAATTTGTGGGATCACTTAAGGCGTGTTGGACTGAATGAAAATGATGTAAATCATTCTTCTTTTGGGAGCATCAAACAGGCAGTTGAAGCACTTGTTCAGCAAAGGTAAAGATCTAATGGACAATAAATTGTACTATATGTCTGTCAATCTTTAATTTTAATTGTGCCTTCATCTATATTCCTGAATCTTTCTGGCATCTGCTCAGGTTCTTGCTAAAAGCCAAAGTAAATGGTCCTGAAGGAAATATTTGGATGTATGAACTTGCTGAAAGAGCAGCTGATGAAGCTGTTTCCCTTAAAATGAAAGAATATATTGAGCAGGTATGTTATTCGTCAGACTTTAAAAATTTCTGCATTGTTTCATGAATTTTGTATTTTGCTTTGTGGCGTTTCTGCCTACAAATTTCCTTGTTTAGCAGTCTCATGATGAATCTGAATGGAAATGATGACCAATGACTTTAGAAGCCAAATCCTGCGGGTAATAACAGTCAACAGCATCAGTTATACCCTTGTGGAATTGGCATAATTTGCCAAACAGAGTTAAGTGTGTGAAGTTTGGATGTTAGGTCTTACTTTTTTTAAGTGACACTGACCACGCAGGATACCAACATGCTTCCTTTTCAGCGTTCAAGTAAAATGTTATGGTGTTTACATTGTAATTTTTCTGAGCTGTATTCCTGACCAGTAACAGCCTTTCCGTTACCAACACATGCTTTACATTGATGAGATGAGCAAGTTTAGTTGGTGTGCCAAGCAAACAGTGAAAAATTGGGAGTTTGAGATGAAATAGGAAGACAGGGAGGAGAATAATGCACCTTGATTTATGGAATGTTGGTGAGTGGACAGATGAAGTTGGAGGAAATAAATAGCCATGTTACCATTTTTATCTCTGATACCATTGTTGGGCCCTTAAGCCCCAAAGCGACTTGGGACTAACCATCTACATTAGGCAACCGCGAAATATATCATCGTCTGACAATCTCTCTTAACAATATCATTCGGCCACGAAGACTTCCACAACCAGAATATGATATCACTGTTGGGCCTTTTAGGCCCAAAAGTGGCTTATAATAGCTTTTTTTAATCCAAAAGATAGCTTAACGAATAATGCTTCATCCATAACCGATGTTGGACTAACCTAACAACGAAAAATGTTTTTTAAAACTTAATGTATCATGAATAGCTTAAGTTGCCTTGTGGACTTATTTCTACAAAGTAATCAGGCGTACCTTTTTCTTTACAGGTTGTCAAGGAAGACAGCATCTCAATTGAGGAGGATTGATGTCGATATGCCTAACAAGCAGTTCTGACTGATTATTTTGAGGTGTATCTACAGCCCTGATTGTAAAATGTATTATCATCCAACTTTTTGCCAAAGGCCGCCCCTAGTATCTGTTTATATTTTTAATTTATAGTTAATATGACCTGTGCTCTCTTTTGAAATCGATGGTATTTATTGCACACATTTGTCTTGTGATTTGTAATAATTACTAAGTTTTGTGAACGCCAGGCTAGTTTAACATTCTTACTATGAACTCTCATTTTTTATTGTGAAGTGGATGACTTCGAATCCTGGGACATGGTGAGACAGAGTCATATCTTCTCCCAACCACAGTTGGCTTTTCAGCTCGGGTAGGAGAGAGAGAGATGAAGCAGCAGGGTAACAGTATAAGTTGTCTTATATATTGTATTCTGTAGAGAATCATTCTGTACTTGTAGATAAGGGAAGGTATGCTCGGCAGCTGGCGTTGAATCAAGATTTTAGAGTGCAAATTCAAGATTTTTTTCTCATATAGTCAACCATATTATAGATCAAAGATCAGACTTCAAAGCCATGAATCTCTAATCGAAATTTCGATATTGTCGACCATGCAATATAGCAAGCGTACCGTTTTTCTATTAGACAATATAGCAAAGTAACTGCGACTAAAATGGTCGAGTCATGTACCGGAGCTGTGATCAACGAAGATGCTTAGATGGAAGTTGGCATGATAGCGTTGCACCTGCATGGTGTTCCAGCAGTCTGTGAGACTTGGAAGCCGAGGATGATGAAGTTATTTCGGAGAAGCTGATGAGGCCCTCCCTGTCATTGTTGGCGAGGGCTTGAGGTTGAGGGATTGGAAGGAAGCAGGGAGCTCCGGTGGCAACAAGCTGCCATTAGTGTGCTTGTCGGCCGGGGTGGAGTGGCAGTAAATTTTTACATTTTGTTAGTAGAAACTTCGAACCTCGAAAAAATCTTCGATGCTGTGCATTTTAGAACAATTTAGTCGACTCGGTTGGTGGTGTTGCTTGCTCCTACCTATTTGTTTAGGAATAAGTTACACCACCCTTTGCATTCACACAAACACAGGCATTTGTGGCATCAAAATCTGAAATCCACTTTACAATAATTTCAAAATACAAATCTCAAGGTGACCAAATTAATAGCTATAGAAGAATAGATAATCATAAAATCTAAGCATCATTAAAAAATTCTGCACATCCACTTTCTTTGTTTCGTCATCGCCATTGTCATAACTAACCAATACTCCCAATAGAGATGATCGTGATATTTAACACCAAGAAATAAAAATTTCAAAAATGGACCAAAACTTGTATTTAATCTTGCATTTTGCTGATAAAAATGATCTAGACAGGTAAGAAAATTGGAACAGAAAAATCCCACTGCGTCCTGCAATCCGACTTGACAAGAACGAAAGATTAATTTTAAGCTGTGAAAGAATTGCACAACATAAGATGATACAAAGAAAATTTACACAATGAAGCCAAGAATCAGATTTTTACACCTCTCTACTGTTTGTTCTCCAACTAGTTTGACTGAAATCAGAATCAAATTCGTGACTACCAAATGCCATTCTCTGAAAAAATCTGATATCAGATTGCTGAGCAGAATCAAAAAATTCACTTTCGCCTGGTCTTATACCATTGTTTAAATCAAGCAAGTCTGTTATACCATCCAAAGCTCTCATCACCTGAATAATGTGATGGACAAATAAGTACTTTGGAAGGGCATCCACTGCATAAAACTTAATTTAATTTTGTTCTTTTCTTCCAAAGGGATAAATTTTGTCCTAATCAACCGACTTCATGACAAAGATTACTATTTTTAGGCCAAGAAGTTGATAACGAGATCTCGAATCAAATTGTTGGTTTGCAGATAGGGTAAGGGGGTTTGTCACTTCAATTTGATTTTTCATGGGTGTTTTGTTATTGATTAATGCAAACAATCAAAGATATAAAAACAACAAATGAATACCTTGGTCTAAGTGGAACAATGTGTAGATGATGAGGATATTAATATATTTAACAACTAGTGATGTAGATGACATCCTTACAGTAAATTTTAAGATCACAAACCTGTCCCATGCGAGGTCTCTTTGCAGCAGAATGTCGCACACAAGCTGCAGCCGCCTCAATCATCCTTAACATCTCCGGCTCCACATAGTTTCTTCCAAGCTTTGGGTCAACTAAAGATTCGACATTTTTACTCTCAAGAACTTGAGACAGTAGCGGACGAGCCTAAATGAATAGCCCAATGTTTAGTTTTGGATTCTAAAGTATGACAAATGGAGCCCACAACATTTTATATGCAAAGATGGAGTATAATAATGAATAATATTGGTTAAAAAAAAAAAAGTAATTTTATGCTCTGGGAAGCTACAAAAGGTTGTAAGGGAAGGTCACCAAGAACATAAATGTAAAGCAAGAACTTCATGTTTCTAGTTTGTCTTATTATGAATCACTGCATTAAGAAGTTTAAAATGAAGGCTTTCCTCTGAATGTATCGCATACCATTGTTTCCCAGCGTCATATTAGATGCAAGCATTAGGTAGATATGTCCACAAAGAAAATGGTTCTACAATCTATGTAATTATATTCGCTAGAACTATGACTTGATAAATGTGCCACATATTAAACAGTCTTTCTTCTCATTTGAAGGCTTTCCTCTGAATACATCATATCAATGTTTCCAAACTCCATATTAGGTGCAAGCATTAGGTAGATATGGCCACAAGATACATTAGGTAGATATGGCCACAATGCAATCCATTTGAAGAACTCTTTTAAAGAATGCTGATACATGAAAAACTCAATAGAGTTTCCACTTCAACAAAGAATGAAGGAGCTTCAAGCAATGTAGTTACCAAGCTTAATCACATGGATCATGAGTTACAAATGAAGATGAAAAATAAAAGTGAAAGTCCAAGAGATGCTCCCCGAGAGCCTCGACAATCGCATCAATGGAGGAAAATATTGAAGATTACACATTCAATAGTGGAGATACTGAGAGGTGGTTCGACCTGTTAAAGAGTAAAGGGAAGATCAGACCATGAACTCCAAAAAATTCACTGAAGCCAAAGGATGAGAAGAGGGAAAACTTTTGTCGAATTTATCAAAAGTTAGGTCATCTGACAGTGAAGTGTCGAAATTTGATGGAAAAAATTCAAGAGTTGCTAAACAAAGGTGAGATCAAATACAAAGCTCTAAGTGCCAATGTGATGATAGTGAGCCACTCATCTTTATTAATGAAGCTTCAAAAAGGAGATGAGCATAACGAAGAAATGAAGGTTCAAGATATGGAAGTATCACCTACGTCCACCGATGGAGTGCACAAAGGAAAGAAGTTTGATAAAGAAAAGATGGAAGACCAGCTTATTGTCCAAACAACTTCAACTCAAGAGGAAGTCAAGTCGAAGAATTCAATGCAACATGGAAAAATAAGATTGCGCCTAATGTGCAACTTTGGCGGAAGGATAGTGATCAAAGGAATGAAGCGACGTTACATTGGAGGAGACACAAGACTTATTGCGGTGGATCGTGATTATTCTTATTCAGATATTATCACCCAAATCTCAAGTATATTTGGTACTAGTAATTCTTTCATGATTAAATGTCAATTACCTAATGAAAGCTTGAAGTGTTTGATTACAGTCGCCAGTGATAAAGATTTGGTGAATGTATTCGAAGTGCAAGAAGAGTTCAACACAAGTCATAGCTTAGTTGCTCGCCTTCACCTGCTTGTGCTAATAAAACAGCAAGATCACCATCAAACTCGACATTGGGAAAGATGTTGGGGGACTTCAATCAAAATCAATACCGTTGAAAGAGATAGAGTAAGCAATTCAATAACTAGTAGGAGGCACAACAAAAGAACAAGGTTGCCTCAAGATTATGCAACAAAAAAAAAGGCATAATGTGAGCTTGTTGCCAAAGAAGCTTGACATCTTGAAGTAGAGTTTTCAAAAGCCACGAATGAGAGTAGGAAGGAATTTGTCTTTCTATTGTTATCATCACAACTTTAAAAGCAAGATGAAGGAAATATGGATTTGGAGACCACGATTGTTGAGTAAAGAAGTCACTCCTCAAAATCAAAATAATGCTCAGTTACCACACAATGACCTAAGAGGGGTTACCCCATTCTAGCTTATGCAAAAAAAAGTTAAAAAAGAGGGAAAATGCCAAAAAAAAAAAAGAAAAAAAATACAGTGGTGAAGTTATTTTTGAAGATTTGAAGACAAAAAAGGACAAACCAAAGCATTGGAGTGAAAGTTATCAAAAATGAAATAAATAAATAAAATGGCAAAAATTCATTATTTTATAAAAGTTTAAAATCAAAGAAGAAATATTTATTTGTGAGTATCAATCTCACTGTGAACTGGCTTAGAGATTTGAGTTGAACCCTATAAAGTATGTAAAAAATTTCTGTGTCTTTCTTTGATTGTAGCATTTTATTTTTATTTATTTTCTACCTCGCACAATTTTTTTTAGCAATAAGGGTGCTGTTGGTCCCCACCGAACCCCTTAACCCCTAACCCAACACTAAGCAAAGACTAATTAGTATGGCAAAAATCACTAGCCCAAATCATGACTTACTTTTAGATATTTTGAAATTAATTTTATTAAAATGACTTTAATAATTAAGATAAAATGGTTAGAAGTATTAGATTGAGCCAAAAATTTATAATTACTTTTATTACTTATTTTTATATTTATCTAGATAAATTTTTAGTAGGACCCACTAAAGATGTAATTTATATAAGCCGAACTGTAACTAATGTTTATAAGACTCCTAGCTAGTACTAAATTTTTTTCTTCTAGGTAAGCAGTAATGGGTCGATCACAGTAATGAACTAGACACGGAGCAGTTGATGGACTGACCTAGCCCACAAAGTAATCTAAGCCCAAGTCCATAATCCCATCAATGGTCCCGACGGGGATCCAAACTTGAGGCCATCGTCTTCTTCATGTCACTCCTCTCCACTCTCCTTCACTCTATCTGCAATCAAACATGGCGGTCGCACCCTCCCACCCTCCAAGATCCCACATTTCACCCCTCTCCTTCATCTCCTTTACCCGATCTTTCACCTCACCGGAGTTCAGGACCAAATCCGCCCACCTCCTGACCACCTCGTGCAGGTGCAGCAGGAACGGGACCGGGGCGGGGAGGGGCCTCGTCCGGGCGTACATGGAGAATCCCAACTCGCCGGCGAGCATCGCTGGGAAGGTTATTGGGTCGCTCCCGGTGGTGGGTCTTCTTTTTAGGATCTTCAGTGACGAGGGCGGCGTGGGGGGCGACCTCATCGACTTCGCCGAGTTTCGGAGGCGGGTCGGGAAGAAGTGCGGTGTCACTGATTCGAGAGCTTTCTATGAGTTCCAAGATCGGCGCGGCCGGGTTTGCTTCATCCAATTTTTATTGCTTTGTTGGGTTTCTTATACCGTATCCTATATGCTTTACTTGATTTAGCCTGCTGTCCTGTCGGTAATGACATAGATAATATACGAGACAAGTTTTTTGACATATTCTTGTAATTTGAACTTTTGAGGGAGGATGTTGCATGTTTTGTTTCTTGAATTTTAGCTGGGATGTTCTGCTTGACTTGAGCGTTTCTCAGAATTACTGATCTTTTTATATTTGTGGTAGGCAGGGGACCCGTTGTATGTTCTTCTTTGTTGTTGGGTAGCTGCTGTTGGTGCTGGTCTTGTGAAATCCGAGGAAATTCTTGAAGGGGTAGCCAGGCTTCGCATTTCCAACGATATAGAATTTGAGGAACAGACTTTTATGGCCCTTATGAGCGAGGCAAAAGAGGTCGGCATTATGATTTCACTTTGTTTCTATCATCCCTTGTGTTGTGCCTTTATTTTTTCTCTTAATGTATAATCAAAATCATATGTGCAGCGGAGAACAAAGCTGAAATCCTCTACTGGAGAAATTCCCATTGCAATTCGAGCTGAAAAGGCCTTGGAAGCTGTATATGTTTGTTCTTTTGGTAAAGATCCCATTGAGGAAGAGGACGAGAGGTTACTTTGCATTATGCTAAATGCGGTGTTTCCATCTGTTGGGCAATCTGAGGTGCGGAGAATAGTTAGTGCCAAGGCTAAGCAAGTAGCAGATGGTGAAGAATCCAGTTTTAACGAACCGAAGCCCCTATCTGAAGAAGCTGTGAAACAACAGTTGAAGGAGCTTCAATTTCTAAAACAGAATAGAGAAGCATGAAATGTGTATATGCCCTCCAACTTTTCCATGAATGCTAGCAAATCGCTTTACCTCTCAACCAAAAAGGATATACAAAAACTTCATTCATTGTTTACCTGTTGGCATTTGGTATCCAGGGTTGCATTATGTACTGTAGTTACTTTAACTAAAGAGCCTCCACACAACTGCGGTGATCCTCTCTTCTGCATAACCCGCCCAACTTTTCCATGAATGCTAGCGAATCGCTTTACCTCTCAACCAAAAAGGATATGTAAAAACTTCATTAATTGTTTGTCTGCAGGCATTTGGTATCCAGGGCTGATTATGTACTGTAGTTACTTTAACTCATGAGCCTCCTCCACACAACTGTGGTGATCCTCCTCTCTTCTGTATTACAATAGGCTCAAAATCGTTGAAAAACACATGCTTTTATTAAATGGAACTGCCACTATTACACACATTGCTTAGAGAAGCAATGAATTATTAATACAGCACTTATGAGCAAGGCAAAAGAATTAAACTAGTGCAGCAGGTCACACTCTCACCCAAAGCTCTCTCTTATTGATTTTTTGCTTTGATCCTTAGCTTTCTAGCAATTTGGGTAGCTCGAGGATGGAACAGGTCGCTTGCTGGCACCACTCCTCTCTCTTATGGATTTTTTGCGTTGATCCTTAGCCTTCTAGCAATTTGGGCAGCTCGAGGATGGTACAGGTCGCTTGTTCTACCACTTTGTTCTACCTGGAGGACGAGCGACTGCGGGCAGCGACTAGAGGATTTTCATGAAACTAATTAATACAGCACTTATGTATTACTCACATTTGATCAAGGAAAAAGAATTAAACTAGTGCAGCAGGTAACACCCTCACCCAAAGCTCTCTCTTATGGATTTTTTGCTTTGATCCTTAGCTTTCTAGTAATTTGGGCAGCTCGAGCATGAACAGGTCGCTTGCTGGCATCACTTTGTTCTACCTCCACCCAGTTAATCACCCGGAGAACGAGGACTGCGGGCAGCAACTAGAAGATTTTCGTGAAACTGATGACGCCGAACTACTGGACTTCTTTAGTCCTGTTTCGAGTGCTTGGTCCACAAACTCCATGAACGAGTTCCAAGCCACCGCTTCAATCTGTCAACCTAATCTGATCGCATTTGTGAAAACATCGTAATTAGAAAAATTTTGGGTTGACTCACTTTCGTTCAACAACTTCCTATCCCTCAACTTTTTTGTGTTTGTTGATCTTGAACCTGGATCATTCTTGTCAAACGCTGGTTTTGACGCAGCATTCCTCCTCGTCATTGTGTTCAACAAATGGCTTCCGGGTTGGTCGATTGAATTATGAGCTATTTCATGCAACACCCACCGGGGCTTGTCTGTCTGGCTCTCGTACCATTTCGAGCAGCACATTTGCAGCTGCTTGAACGGATTCCATGTCGCGGATTGCTTGGACAATTTCTTGGTGAAAGCTTAGAAATTGATCAAAGCAAGAGGATGGAGTTTCTAATTTAGCATTTCTGCTCAATTCCGAGAACGTACTGCATCAAACATGTATCTACAAGTTAGTTGAAGAACGGTTGAAGCATGAAGACATTTTAAATGTTGACGGGCTTATTATAGTATTTGAGAACTCGAGCCAATGTCTCCGAGGCAGAGGCATCTTGAAGTGCTTGAAGAGAAACTTTCTGGGCTGCATCTCTTTGCTGTATTACTTCCTGCACCGTACAGAAATTGTAGAATATTTACCTGTGGTATTATTATATTTTGGAGATAAGGTATGCAAAGCTAGTATCAAATCTGAAAATAACTTTCCAATCATGTTAAGTTTTCCGGGCAATGTTGCCATGTTTCCTGAGTTGCTAGGAGGAGCATCATTCATGGGTGTTGACTGATTTGTATAGATTTTTGATGGCACATCGTGCGTTTGAGACTTGGATCGGCTAGCTGCCATAGACTTGGAGTCCTCTTCGGGCTCTTCGGGAAGAGTGAAGGATAACTGTGTTTCCCTAAATAAGGGTGGGGGTGTTTTGCTCTTCTTTTCCTCCTAGAAACCAAATTGGATGTAGATAAATGTATGAATAGGGTATAGGGAAAATAATAATAAATTAAATTTACCTCAAAAGCTCAAAGTTTTATAGTAATAAAAAGTAATTTACTTCGGAGTTTTTTAATAGCTGCTATGAATTCTTTCACGGCCATCCTAATTTCTTTTATTCTTCTATCCTATTAAGAAGAGATTTATTTATTTATAAGTATACTAAACTAACATAGATCTAAGAATATATTCCAATGAAAACCTTCATAGATTAAAATTAAGAGTGAAAATGCCATCATTTTTAATGAATTTTTAGTCTTAAGAGTGAGATATAAATCAGCATATTAAAATTAATGAGTGAAAATGGAATATATAAAATGCGGACTTCATTACACCTAAGCCTACCATCTCTAGATTCATCTTATGCTCAGTGGAGAAAATCAATAAATGATATCAAAGTATGAGGAGCGGAAAATGCTAACAAAGCATTTGATGGGTGTCTGTGGCTTCTCTTCTCGTTCACAGACCGAACTCTTACTCCTTGGTATTTTGGAAGCCGCAGTGGGACCAATGCACCTCTACCTAACAGTTGGTACATCACTATTTAGCTCGGCCATCTTGGGCACCATCCCACTTACCGGAGATTCGAGCTCCTTGTTCAAGCTCCCTCCAACGAGAAGCGAAGCTGAAATTGACCCTTTCTGATTGGATCCCGTAGCATCGTTCATCGGAGTACTGCGATCAAAGTCTAAGGTGATTGGCCTGACAACACAAGAAGAGACCGGTTCTATGGCATTTTGGTCCAGACCCCGTGAGCCTCTTCTGTGATGAGATGGGACCTTCTCTATCCCAACCTTCTTGCCATTGCTCTTGATGCAGGTTATCGGATCCGGAGTGCCGACCAGAGGATGACTTGGCTTCCTGGGATTGGCTTCGCCCCTTTGATCATAGGGACTGGAGACCCTGGCACCAGCTTGTCGACATACATGAACTGCTCCGTTGAATTTTGTTGCTCAAAATGAGATCGTCCAGGCCGAAGGGCAAACTAGCGTAGATCGAGTGCCAAGAATCCGATATCTTCACATAGAATCCTTGTATTGGCCAAGGCTCCTTCTGGTCAACGGCAATCGGAACTATATCTGTCACCTGCAACAGAGCACTCTTGTGCTCCCCGCTGGTCTTCACTCCACTGTGTATTCCATTAATAAGCTTAAGAAGAATCCCCGGAGCTAATGCAGCCATGACTTCTTCTTAAGATCATAAAGACGAACAAGCAAGCTGCTCCTCCGAGAAACAGATGAAATTGCTCTCTAACTCATAATAACAACTCTGTTTTTTGACACAAAATCTCAAGAAGTTCGAAAAAAAGAGTAAAGGGAACCGACCAAGAATGAAATTAGAGGAACCCGTTCTTGCAATCTTCACAATTCAGATCAAGAACAAGATGGAGCCATAATCATTGGAGTTACATTAGAGGACAGAGACAAAGAGAGAGGATATTTTAAATTTGAATCCAACCGTTGGGTGAACGGTAACATTGTGACTTGTCTGGCGCGGCCAAGTTGATCAAAATAACAGATTTGTCCTTGATGGGCTTTCTTATTTGGTTTGCATATAGAAGGGTAAGTATGGGAGTTTGGAGTAACGAATAAGCCGATCTTACTTTCCGTTTGTATTTGACTCCAAAGTTCATTCGAACTCGATTTTAAGATCGAACAAATTTTGATTATATATGTTCAAAACTAATTCAAATATTTGTGATACTGTTCAAGCTCGATTCGAATCTAAAGACACTTAAATTATTAAATTTTAAAGAGCTCGAAACCGGCTCGTTTAAAAAGTCAAAACCAATTCGTTTGAGAACTCGAAACTATCTTATTTAGAAACTCGAAACCAACTCGATTATATGTTCAAAAGTAGCTTGTTTTGGAGGAAAACATTCAATTATATAGATTAAAAATTAACAAAAATAGTCAATTAATATATTTATATAAATTATCTCAATAATAATTTTTTTTTTCAAGTTTCAACTTATAATTTTTTTTTATAAAATACCTAAGGCATCATTCATCGGTATACATTTCTAAAAAAACAAAATACTTGGAACTATAAACCCAAAATTGAAAAAAAACCTTCAAAAGTTTATATTTTATAGCTTTTAGCTATATTTAGACAGCTTTTATATAGCCTTCATCGTGGAAAAAAACCAACAAATATTATCCATTGGGAGGTGTTAGATTAAAAAAAATTCGTAAACTAATTATCTCCAATGAAAAATGTTCATGGGTGCATTCTAAAAACTTCCAAGGCTATAAAAATTGCCAGAAGCATATATTAAAATTTTAAATATACCTTGTGTTTGAATATGAATTAGATATTAAAGAACTTTATTTCACTTTTTAATCTGAAAAATTAAATATAAAATTAGGATATAGTCGTACTCCAACTTGCTAAATAAATAGTATTATAACATCAAAATATAAAAATAATCTAAAAATACAATCATGTCAAGACAAATTTAAAAAGACAATATTCACTATTAAATTGCAAACACTTAAGTGTAACATATACAATTTAAGTCATTACCTAAGCCCTCCTCATCATCATCATATGCACTCTTCATAATAGCGTAAACGTAATCAATCTTGAATTAATAAAATAGATATACCATTCACATACTAATATACCATTCCATCATAATAATAATCACAACACAATTTATAAAAATATCATGCTAATTAATTACAGACCATGCATTCAATTTTATATTAGGCATACCTATGGGAATGGCGATCGACGGTCACCGAGTGGTCGGCTAGAGTTCAACCACGTCGATAAGGGTTAAACTATACCCTCTACATGCTAGTAGGCCGGCAAGGGATGGCGGTTGCCATCCTATGGACGTCACGCAGCCGGTGGCAACCCACTGTTGCCTCCGGCCAAACAGCAAGGGGGAGGGGGGAGATGGTGATCCCAACAACATGGAGGGGTGGTGAGGTTGGTGTGTCATGGTGATATGGCAAAGTGCTCGCGACACCTGTTTTCCTATGACAAAACAGGGAGAAACTCCCGGTGAGGCGAGGAAATAAATATATAGGTTAAAAAAGTAAATGATTCTGAAATGAAATCAAGATCTTTAGCTCACAGCTTCAGCAGGATCCTTTGCAGCCCTGAATTGTCGTGACCATTGCCGATTCATTTTTGCCCTGGGTGCCACACTAATTCCACAATAAACATTTCATTAGAAACAATAGGTAAATTCCCATTCTTAAGAATGGAAGTTGAATATAGTAAGACAACAAATAGAACCACACCAATAGCTATGTATAAAACCATTCTTGGGTGAACTAGTGTAACAAGATGACCAATGCACTCAAATATAGGTTTGAACACTTCATCATATGACAGAGGTGAAGGCTGTTAAAAACAAAACGAAAGAATAAGCAGTTATATGAGTAAATATGGTTTCACCAGGCCGTTTATATTGAGAACAAGTTGCCAGAATTAAATGGAAATAAAGAAACCGATCTATCTCTATGACACAGACACTGTAGGAAACTTTTCTTAGCAAATCCATAGTACAGGAAAATTGAATTCCATTCTCGTTTCTGTAGCTCTAACTTATTTTGCTCATTGGAAGACCTTAGTCAATAACACAGGAGCATCATGATGAAATGTTACGTAAATTTGAGAAGCAAATCAAGAAATGGTATAGCTAGCAAATGATTAAATGTCAACTCCCTAACTCTTTCCGCATACTTATCCATCAAATTTTTAATAGCAATCACTACGGAGGAACCCTCCTCATTGAAGAATATCACGTATTCAATCAAATTAGCCCCCCAAAATCCCAAACAACTCATTAGGCAGCACCATGGCGATGCAAGTAAATTAGCAACTTTTCGAAGCGAATCAATCAATCAAAGGTACGAGCTAGAAAATAATTAAATGTCATCTCCCCAACTCTTTCCTCATATTCATCCATCAAAACTTCAACAGCAACCACTGCCTCGGCAACACCACATTGAAGAAGAATACTATGGATTTGATTCCTCTCAAATCCAAACAAACACATTCAAAAGCAAAGAACACACACTTTAACCCTAAAGAAGGCTTTATTCACTGGAAATATACTATTATCCAGCAGAAATTCCTTTTAAGTTCTTCGAGATATATCTACTTCCATGGCCCCTTAACATGGATTTCCCCATACCATAAGTTCACTCAGCCCATCTACAGGAGAACTACCATAAAAGATAGGCAGATGTAATCAAAAAAATTTTGAGCAGTGCCATGTTCTCAATTACTTCTTCAAAATTCAAGTGTTAGTGTTAGTGTTCGTGATTTGCATGCATGTGTACTACATTCCGTGAACAAATAGTATTTACAGTAAATTGGCATAATAAGAATATAAGAAAAAGAAAAGATCTCAACCGTATCTGATATTTTTTTTCGTAAATTGGAGTGCTATCTTCAGTTTTACCATTCGGATCACCAATGCATTCAGCCGCCAAGTGGCCAACTTGACCAAAAAGATAACATTTCTCTTGTTTCCCCGGCAAGGAGACCATCTGCGATATTAACAAGTATTTGATGAGTACAAAAACAGCAAAAAAGAAATTCACCCTTTGTAGAGAACCAGTCAAACAACTGACCTCTCGTAGAATAGAGAAGTGGACCTGATGTGTAGCCAATGAAAGCAAAACTAAATCTGCATCCTGCCCATGACCGAGCATTTACGAATAGATCACGCATTCCTGGAAACTATAGTCACAACCTTCTAGATACATACCAAACCATAGAGACAGTGGCGTGTATTTGGATCAAATCCCAGCAGATTACGCTGTAGCCGAATGTATGTCATGATCTTGTGCTCGCCCTCTCCAGGAACATTTGAATCAGAAAAAATAACCTTCAAATAATCATCCAAGGTAGAGTCCCGTGAATAAATTTAGACAGATATGCATCCTGAAAACCAGAATGTTCAAAAATTAAAATAAATAAAAAAAGAAAACTTGAGACAAAAAACATGAGAAATTATGAAGCAATAAATTTTAACAGCAACCTTAATGTAACGCCAGCCAAGTCGGCAGTTCAATCTTGAATGAATGTAATATTGAAGTGCAACAGATTATAAGGCCATGAACTCCTTTCCGGGTGTGATAGCATTAGAATCATAGGTCTCTGGTTTCTCCCTACGAGACAGATTCCCTGTTCCTTCCACAAACTCATGCCTCCTGCAAAATGCATCAACTGTAAAAACTGTATGATATTGAAAGGATTCTGAAACGAAATCAAGATCTTTTGCTCACAGCTTCAGCAGCATCCTTTGCAGCCCTGAATTAATGTCATCTCTCCAACTCTTTCCTCATATTCATCCAACAAAACTTCAACAGCAGCCACTGCCTCGTCAAATTGAAGAAGAATACTACGGATTTATTTTCTCTCAAATCCGAACAAACACACATTCAACAACAAAGGTGCCAGCTTTCTCGTCCCTGAGCGGCGCGTCAGGTCGGATGAAAGTTGACGATGACGAGTGAGGGCCGAATGCAAGACGGCGGAAGCAAGGCGCGACAAGCGGTGGCGAGGCAGGCGGCGCTCTACGAAACAGAGAAGGGTGTCTGCGAACAGTAGTAGAGAGGAAGAAAAGGAGGGGATAGAAGGGAAAGGCGCCGGCGGCGAGGGTGCAGCTGGCGGCGGTGCAGTCTGCAGCGGTGGCGTGGCAAAAAGCATTGCGAAAGGACGACGACGGTAATTTTGTAATTAAAATTTTATTTACTTAATTCGAGTAAATAATAATAAATAAATTTTAAAAATATAAAATAAAATATAATAAAAGCCAACATAATAATTATTTAATGATACGTTCAAAATTTATTAATTTACCTAAAATATTAATTCACATATTTTAATATGATAAGCACCCTAAATCTACAAAGGATTCAACCGGCATTGGTGGTGGTGATGGTGGCTAGAGGAAAAGGGTGGTCGGGTAAGGAAAAGAGGTACTTCTCAGAATCTCGTATGCATGCAAATGTAATTTTTAAATAAAATTTGAATTATTATGACTCATGTTAATAATAATATAATAAATTTTAAAAATATTAAATAAAATTTAATAAAATGTGATAAACTTAATAATCATCTAATAGTATGTTTTAATTCTACCAAACCACCCAAAATAATAGCTAATATGTCCTAAAGGGATAAATAATGGTTTTAAAAACTTAATTCTTTTCTCCACTATTTAAAAAGCTTAAATATTTTCTATGCAATTTTTTAAATTTATTCCTCTTAAATCTTTTGGACCTTCTTGTCATATAATTTTTTTTTAAAAATTTATATATTCATTTTAATCCTAGTAATGAACTATAAATCAGATGTTGTGAAAGGAAGACGATGGTAATTTTGTAGTTAAAATCTTACTCGCTCTCAACTCTAGTAAAAAAAAATAAAATAAATCTTAAAAAAACAAAATAAAATTTAATAAAATTTAATAAAATATTATACACCTAATAATCAATTAATGACATATTCTAAAATTACCAATCCACCTAAAATACTAAGGCATGCGTCTTAATATGATAAACAACCTACATTTAATTTGTCACTCGTGGAAGGATCCGATTGGCCACAACGGTGGTGGTGGCGACGGTGGCCAAAGGAAGAGGGTGGCCCAGTGAGGAAGAGAGGTGCTTTTGAGAATCACATATGTATGTAAAGGTAGTTTTTAAATAAAACTTGAATTGCTTCAACTCGTGTCCATAATAATAAAATAAATCTAAAAATTACTAAATATAATATAATAAAATACGATAAACCTAATAATCGTCTAATAGCATGTTCTAACTCTACCAACCCCCCAAAATACTAGCTAATGCTTCCTAAAGGGATAAATAATGGTTTTAAATGCTTAATTCTTTTCTCCGCAATTTAAAAAAGCTTAATTTTTTCCATACAATTTCAAAAATTTGTTCCTCTTAAATCTTTTGGACAATCTTGTAATATAATTTTTTAAAAAAATTATATATATATATATATATATATATTTATCTTGTTAATGAATTATAAATCTTTCGACTATCTTATCTATGTTTTTGGTGGTCCATCTTTTATATATGCCATGGCTTGCATAATTTGTTAACTTTATGATTTTACTTAATTAAGCCATGATAAATAATTAAATTGTTGTGGCATAGATTTTATGCAGTAGTAGCTTCATGCTAAGTAAAATTGGTTTTCGTTCTTCTATTATAGTAAAATTATTTTTTAGAATTTATATTAACAGTAAATAATAAGATTTATCTACGATTTTAAATATGTTTTGAGTAGGTAAGTGATATTATGTATATTATTATATCATATAAACGAGTTAAATTCGAGCCAAGCTGCAAGCCAATTTTGAGTCACGTTCGATTTATAACCAAGTCGAGTCGAATCGAATACTACTTTGTTAAAACTCGACGTAAGATTTGACTTTAAGTTTAAATATTTAAATGTCAAATTTCGAGTTGAGTTGAGTCGAGTCGAACTCAAAATGCTCCAAAATTAGTTCGTTTAATTAACAACCCTAAGTGGAAGCGGCTACTGTAGGGCACAAAGATCAAAAGGTAATTTGAAGATTGTTATTTTATCAAAAGGTGAAAGAACAAATACTATTTTTTTAAAAATAAGTAGGGTTTAGGACGCCACTTGAAATTGACACGAAATTGACATTGCCAAAAAAAGTCCTTGACAGATATATGTCTCTATAATAAGTTAATGTTTGACAATGATTTAGATGATTATACTTATTATTATCTAGTCACAATTAAGCTCATGTTATCAACCAATGATTCCTTTTGCATTTATCTGGCAATTAGGAGTTTTCCACTTGTTGATTGCATGAAGATTCTCGTGTACGAATAAAGCATTGTACTCTGTCACATCATGACGTTTGAGCAATTAAACTTGAAGTATGCTTGCACGACGATTATTGAATTAAGAAGTTATTTATCATCCAACTTGCAATTACTAATTCTATAAATAAGGCAAATTTGTATTCTTAGGAGGTAGAGTTTGTGAGCGACTTGAATTTCATTTCAATATTTGCGGGCCCTATGGCGGCGCTCAAGGTGGTTTTGTGTAAATTTATACAAGCAAGGTTAGAATGCAAATCCATGTTTAAAACTTTTAGTCCATAAAAAGGATAAAGTGTGCTTCAACAAAAAATCATGGCCAAACAAGACATGAGTTTACAAGTTAATCATTTATTAATTATTAAAAAAATACTATATTACATGCTTTTTGGTGGTGTTGTATGCTCAATCTCTTTTAAAAAAAAACAACAAATAACACACACACTGTATATATATATATATGAGAAATTTTTATATGAGCTATGCCTTATATAACTCTTACTAACGACACATTTAATTTGAACGTCTTTTAGAGGGACTCACAAATATATATTAAAAATAGGTATAAAAGTAGGAGGTTGATGAAAATAAGGTGCTATATGTAAAACCTAGGCTTTCACCTAATGACTTTAGTTTCGGTTCGGTCTAGACCCAAATTGAGTTACTTACCCGTGTTTTTTATCGCAAGTGTACATATAGTGTGGTGTGTACCTGCCACAATCTTAGTCTCTCCCTAGTGCTCGGTGCCATCCAGTTGGACAATATACTGTATTAGTTCTTATTTTTACTTTTATAAGTCGAGTCTAAATAAGTTTATGATCATGTTTCTTGCGAGTTTAGATTATTTACTATATGTTTGAAACCCCTTTAGGACAATCCTAGGCTCTGTGGGACCAGTGACACGGTTACCAAGGTTATCCTAGTCACTTTAGGGTAAAAATTTTAAGTTTTAGGTCAACTATTACCTCATAGGCATGACACTTTAGGTATGACACCTTACTTATAACATCACCAAGTCATGCCTTGGTTACTCCCCCCCCCCCTCTTCTTCATATCTTTCACTCGTTTCCTTATCTCCTCCAACCCTCATCCTTGGTTACTCCTCTTCCTTTCTTGGCCTCTCTTAGCTCCCTTAAAACTCTCTAAGCCTAGACAAGGCCTAAGGTTGTAAGTCTTGGGGTGGGAAACCCCAAGAAATTTCCCCTTGGTTCGTTAGAGGTAAGCCCTCCTCCCCTCCTTGCTATAGTATGTGGTTGGTGCTAGATTCACCTAGATTTCTATATGTTTTAATTTTTTTTTTATGATTTTTCCTTGTATCAGGTTGAGTTAGGAGTAAATAGATGTAGTTTAATAATTTGTTAATGTGTAAATTAATTGTTACATATTTTTAAATGCTCGGTGGTCACTATTTTGGGCAGATCTAGTTGTAAACTCATTAGTCATGTTCTAGAAGGTCTCTTTGCTTGCTATTTACTTCTTTGATTTCATGAAGTCAATATCTACGACTTTGATGTTCTAGTCTTCATCTGATATGGCTTGTATGATGTAGTAAAGGTGTCAAACTTGGCAAAATGTGGCAGGTTTCATGGTTCCTATGATTTGGCTATACATTTCCCCAATTTTTACACTTTGATACAAGTTTCTGATGATGTATAACTTTTGCATGTTGAAATGTGCATGGAATTGTTCATGTAAAATTTTCACACTAAATAAGTGCTTAAAAAGCACAATCAAAACCCCTCATTGTTTGGTGCATATACTATGTTGTTTGTATGCCTTGACATGCTCAAAGATTGTGCTCCATTGTGTGCTAATTGAAAGAGGTAAATAAAATTTATAAAAATTATAGTTGGCCCCAATATTTTCTACTAGAAACCTATAAGTTTTTCTTTAATTTAAAAATCATTTATAAGGTTAGTTTGATCGGGTTTCCGGAGTGCACAAGAATGTAGAGTGAAACTCTAGTTCCCTAACTTTGTATGTAAATTCCAAAAAACTAGAAAAATGGTGATGAAATGCATAAAATTTCACACACACTTTAGGTTGTATCCCATAACACCATATTAAAATTTGAGAGCATTTAACTTAGTAGACTTGCATTAGAATTATTCTAAGCCCAATAGGTCTACCCTGCTCCATAAATGACTTAGCCAATACCTCCAATTTCCATGTCCACTTAGGTACAAATACTTAAAGTTTGGACCTCAAATATTATTGGATTCAAGCCCAATGTGTTGGCTATCACTAACCACTTACCCAGGCCCATTTGAAGTCCCCAAGCCTATGAACAATACTTAGCAAAATTAGAGCGTAGTCAAGGGACACTTTTCCGAGTACCTTAGCCCAACCTTAGTGGGTCTTTTTTACCATGTTAGCAGATGAGCCCGTATTTGGTAATTTTTAAACCAAACATAGAGTGTCATGACTGACTGGTTCAAATTTGAACCCATTTAGACATCGTTTGGCCTTTTTGAAAAATCATCTAGTTATGTATGTTTGATGAAACCCTTGGTGTGAGATTACTTTTAATGAAACCATGCCTTAACTAAGATTACCTAATGAGGTTTAACGCTCCACTGAGTATGCGGAGTGTTGGTGCGATCCAATTATGATGTAGGTTTCATCTCTTTGCTAGGGTACGCGGAGTCTGCTCACAAACATAGGACAAAGAGCTTAACTCATTGAGGTCCATAAGACTTTTCTGCTTCATCTTTACTTTTCACCGAATTTTAGACATAGGATGGTGTCGCCGATATTTCATCGGATCCCTTTCATGTGGGGCTATTTAGTCGAATTTTTCCACTGTTTAACAAAACTTCAAGGGTGAGATCCTTTGATGATTTTTGAAATGGAAGATCCAGCAAACTTATAATATAAGTCCCTGTATAATAGATATGAGTTTTTACAGTTTTCACTAATATGAAAGTGAGTGGTACGAGTATGTATGAATTGTATTAGTACTTTATTTCACTATAAAGTAGTTTAATATAACTAGAGTACTATGAATGCAGTGTGTTTTAAAAAATCGTGGAACTAACATTATTCTGAGCCAATTGGATATTGTGGCAGACAATAAATGGATGGTGTAAAGGCATAAGTGTAAGTATGTATATATGTAAGTATGAAACCGTTGACTTGACCTGACATTTTTATGATATTTGGTCATGTCAGCCTAAGCTTACTAATTTGTGATGTACTTTAGAAGTATTATAATTTCTCATGAGTATAAAGATGCTCATTGGCCAATATTATTTTATTAGTAGTTATTTTTGGACCCATAATTAAACTTATTTGATTACTAATGGTTTCTCTTTTATATATATATATATATATAAA
>JAVDBV010000592.1:0-11477 GCA_032619315.1 Piper longum
CATTTTTATTTATTTATAAATTATAATAATAATTATTGTTGTTATTATTTTCGTGGTTTTTACATGGGGCCACCTTAGGTTGGGATCAATGGTCCTAACAATGAGGAAGCTACTGCAGGTGGCGATTGGTGGAGTCCAACTGTTGGCGGGGCCGGCGGTGATTGCGGCCATGGCGATGATTGTGGGTGGTTTCAAAATGTCGGCCTCAATGAAGGAAAGCTATGTGGGTGGCCGGATCAGCCAGAGGTGGCTAGCTGACATTGGACAATGGATCGAATGGTGGCGGTGGAAGCTGATTGCAAAAATGTAGTTGCCGGCGGTGACTATGGTAGCGCCGATGGTCATGAGACGTATGGATAGTAAGCAATCCGTGAGGTGTTCATGGGGGTACCAGTCCGGTGGCCTGGGGAGGCTCGGAGACTCACCGACAGCAAGCCGAAATGGCTGTGGCACTAAGGGTGGTAAACTCCAAAAATGGAAGAAAATCTCTGAAAATAACTTTGTCAAGCTAGGGCTGACATTGACGGTTCTAATCTTGCCATGTGGCATGAACTGAATGCGTGATAACTCGTGCCTACTGGAGCTCACCTATGGGTATATGCAATATGTATATGGACGAAAACTAGGATTAAGACCATCCAAAGTCAAGACTGACTTGAATCCTAAAAGTGACTCTACAGGCCAGAATCAAGGTAAGAAGGCTAAATGGGCCTCAAACCCTCAACTCAATCGGGTGAAAACCTACAACCCAATCAAGTTGAGCCCACAGAGGCACAATCTGATGATCGAAAATCCCTATGATGCATGCAAATGAGATGCCCTAAAAAATCCCCAACGGATGCTAAACACTGCAACAGCCTAGATCTAGGCCTACTAGCTAACTCATAAAAATCATTTTAATACCTCTCGTATACACTGATAACTCATGCTCTGTTGTAGCCTAACTCAAGCTATCATCTACATGTTAGGAATACTCAGCCACCATAACGTGCGTATTTAGCCATCTGAGCCTCATACTCCTGACTAACTATTGGTCTAGCACAAGCTTGCTTGAACTGATTCAAGATTGGCCCAAACCGGGCAAACTATAAGCAGGTAAAACCCTACCCAAAGCTGGTTTTACATACTTAGTGGTTTTTTCACTAAACCTCCATAGGAATAAATAGTTGGGAATGAGCATTGGGAAGACACTATTCTCAACTTAGTCTCACATCCATTACGTACTAGGGTAAGATTTGGTTTATTAGGAGGAATAGACTATAGACCTTCAATTTTGGTAAATTACTATTGGAAAGATGACTTAGGCCCATTAGTTTATACTTTAGGTTGGCTCATTTCAAGTAGTGTAAAATTTGGGTTGTTCGCCTAATGGTTTTGAGTCATCTCGGTCTTGACCTGGATCAGGTTAGTTGGGTTTCATTTGGTGATTAGTATAGTATATTTTCACCCAAACTTAGCTTCATTCAGTGATCGATACGCTTGTTTGGACGCTACGTGCCCGGCCTTTTCATGTTTGAGTTGGCCGATTGAAGTGTAGATAGATGTTAGGAGAGTGTCCCGAGCGTGTTTTGGTTTCCTACTGTGTGTATGGAGTCCCTTTCAGAGCATCCTAGCCCCAATGGGACCCGCAATATGGTTCCCAAAGTCATCCCAGCCACTTTCG
The DNA here is from genome assembly GCA_032619315.1 of Piper longum. NCBI lineage: Eukaryota > Viridiplantae > Streptophyta > Magnoliopsida > Piperales > Piperaceae > Piper > Piper longum. Next base: position 1,664 of record JAVDBV010000592.1, read on the forward strand.
GGTAAAAATCCTAAGTTTTACATTTTGGGACAACTCATACCTCATTATGTAAAGCACCCATACCTCTTTTGGTGTGACACATTACCTAGGGGTGCAAGCGGTGCGGTTACGGTATGATCAAAGGCATTTACTATTACCATTTACAAATTTCTCGACCTTAACTGCTACCGCACCATTTACCACTTCTCTAACTATTTACCACTGTCGAGTTTCAACCATTTTCCAGATGGTAAACGGTTAACCATTAGTAAATTTTGATATAAACTATACAAACAATTTATAATACAAAATTTTTACGAGAATTATAAATTTGGTGTCTTTTATACAATATATTTATGTTAAATTAACTTTTAAAATGATATAACAATATAAAATTTTAATTTAACATAGTAATAGTACTATTTCTTATTTATATTAATCAATATAATTATATTTTTTATTGTAAAAATAAATAAATTGGTAAATTAATAAAACGATAATGGCAAAAACTTCTACCACTACCATTTCAAAATAAAAGTGATGTGGTTAAATTTATTAAACGGTTGAAAAAAATACTTAATTATTTGTTTCAATTTAATTAGGAATGGTCGGTAAAATGGTAAACTAATCAATCACGTGTAGCCCTAACCTTACTTGTGGCATCACTAAGCCATGCCTTTGGTGGTTAGGAGCTTCCTCATTTTCTTTAAAACTCCACTCTCCTTCCCCCTTTTCACTCCTTTCCTCATCTTATCCAATCTTATCCTTGCCCTTGTGGTTCCCCTCTTCATCTCCAAGTCTTCCCAACTTTTCCAAGCCCCTCCTAACCAAGCTTATCCACCTAGAGTCATAGTTCTTGGGGTAGGAAGCCCCAAGAGACCAAACATGGGTCCCCCTTGAGCTAAATATCTCCCCTTTCCACCTCTCCAAGTTCTTTTTTTGAATTTATTTTGTATTTTTGTTATGTATCACTCTGTGGTAGGAGTCATTAGGGCTTTGAATCAATTCATTTTCTTAGACATAAAAATAGATATGCATTTTTGAAGGCATATGTACTCTTTTACCATAAAAAATCATATCTTACGTTGTCAAAATTCTTTTTGCATGATTCATGTTTTTTTGCACTCATTGTAGCCAGACCTACACTTATATGTTGATTACTTTGCCTGTTATGATGTGTATATGCATGTAGGGGTGACAAACTTTGTGAAAGATGATAGCTTTCATGGTCCTTGTGTTATGGCTACCTATTTCCCTAAGATTTACACTTAATGTAGGTTCCTAGTGATGTTCATCTTTTTCATGATTATTTATATATCTATTTGTGTAACGACCCAGCCAAAAGTACAATATCGTGGGCCTAACCGGCTCAGGTGTTACTAAAAATTATAAATAACAAGCCCTATAATGACCCGCCCTAACTGGACCAGGTGTTAATTAAAATGGTGAATGAACAAATAAGTCTAGAATTTATAACTTATCAAAATAACTCATGCTTCATACGATAATATATAAATTTACCGTCCCACAGTCTCGGACCATTTCCCATAGCCACATTTATAACATAAGAGAATAAAAACGAAGTCCACTTATTATTCATTCACCAGATCTGAGTCAGTGAAAGAACTGCCAAGTAGTCTTTTATTCTTCGGTCCAACACTGTTAACTGCGGAGGTAATTTGGCATTAATGATTAAAATACTAAGTAGTATAATTAAATAAAACAAGTCAATAAAAACCCCATCAATATCTTTCAGTTCAATCGGAGATTATAGGCTGTCAGGTTCATTCTAACATGTCCATTATTGGCTATCAGGTCCATTCTGGCATGTCCGTTGCTAGCTGTTAAGTTTATTCTGACATGTCCGTTATTGGTTGTCGGGTCCATTCTGACATGTCCAGCTGTCAGGTCCATTATGACGTTATTGGGCTGTCAGGTCTATTCTGACATGTTTATTATGAGATTACGGGCTATTAGGTCCATTCTGACATGTCCATTCAGAGCTTATGGGCTGTCAGGTCCATTCTAACATGTCCATTCTGAGATTATGAAGGATGTGGCCTCGTGTTGCACAGAGTAAATTCCTCGACCCCGGTTGCACTCGGTGCATGGTGGTCGAATCTGGGCTCAAGCTGACCAGACTGCCTACAAGGGAAAATACAACATTTTAAATGATTATACGAACCTGGTTAGCTTGTACGTAAACCCGCAACTACGACCAACAATCCTAATCTGAACGGGAATATAAAATTATACATAGGTAAACTTTTATTCAAGTAGAAGTTCATGCAACTACATGATTAGTATATTTATCATTATTAAACTTTCGACAATACAAAATATGCCACATTCAAAAATAACAAATTTTTAACAAATCTAGTGAGATAATTAATTATTCAGGTGACTTAATCATTTAAGTTCTACTTAACATTTACACTAATTATTTGAATCATAATTCTCACTTGAAAATTAATAAAATAATTATCCATTTATAAAAAAATATTTAATTAATATTATTGTTTTATTCTTTAACTGATTTGTATTATCCTAATTTAAGGATATTACTATTACAATGATTATTTAATTCAATAAAGGTTTGAACTTTCTTTATTTCATTATGTTGTTTAGTGATCTTTACACAATTAAAATTTATTAACCTATTAGCATAATTATTTTTAATGATTTATCAGGAGTTGGTATTATTCTTAACTCCTCGTCGTATCGAGTCAAGCATAAATTATGGGTCTGCAATCTTCTTCTTCCCCAATGTCTCTTCTCTTCTCCACCTTAATTTTCGCACCAAAACTAGCACCGTTGTCTTCTCTTTCAATCCAAAACCAGACCACGTCCTTCCCCTAATTGTTTCCCTTCCCTAGCAATCCAATTGGCAACAACTATCCAGGGCGACCTTGTCCTGCACCACCAAGGCGACCCTGATTTGCTCCCATGGCGACCCCAACCTGTCCTATGGCGACTCCGAACTGCTCCCATGTGACCTTGTGTCTGGCCAGTAGCACCGCTGAAGGCAACCCCTTCTTCCCGCTTAACATCCCAACACCAAAAAAGAGAAACACCACACCGCTGCGTGTTACAATGCCACGAGTTTGTGACACAATCGCCATGGTGCTGCTGTTGCAAATCAGCAGGACGTGCTACCATCATTGGCCATACAATTCAATGGAAAATCAACTTATATATAGTCACCACAACATGCAAAAGGACATTGATGCAGCGACTGATCAGCTAACGATCAAGAATTGATGCAACCGCAGTAATTTGCTTTCATGGACGGCTTCTAGTTTTTTTTTCAGTTTAATTATTTTATTTCTTGTTGATTTGAGACTTTATTTCCATGATTAACAAGCTTATTATCAATTCTAGATATGCATGCATGAAATTAAAGAAGGAGAAGAAGAGAGGAAGAATACCCATGCAAGGAGGAAGCCGGCACTAGTCAAAAGGAGAAATGAGAATGATGCCCCCCCCCTGCCCCTTACCCCGTATATAATGAATGGCTAGGGTACGTTAAAACACCCTTCGCTGTATTTCACTTAACTGGGTAACCGGGTAAATGATACGTTTAACTTAACCGGTTAAATGATAATTGAACGGGAAAAGAATACCTTTTACTTAACCGGGTAAATAATAATTGGCCGGGTAGAAATTATAATATAATTGGTAATAATAATTCTCCAATGTCTGATCTTACCACATCGGATATACTATTATTATTATTATTATTTTTCCGAGTCTTTACAATCTCCCCAACTAAGAAATATTTCGTCCCTGAAATATTATAACATTAACAGGACAATCATGGTTAAGTACATCTTTGGGATCGGTTCATGCTACTACAATTGCAAGAATCTTATGCGACAAATAGGCTTGGGTATTTCCTTGCCATTTATTGTTTAGTCTCCCATGAAACTTCCTCTCATCCCTGATTTCTCCACAATACTTTTACCAAAGGAATTTCCTTATTCCTGAGTATCTTAATTTCTCTTGCCATGATGCAAATCGGCTTTTATTCGTAGATTAAATCCGATTGTAGCTCTAAGTCTTCAAAATTTGTGAGTATGTGATCCTCATCTCGTAGATATTTCTTTAGCATTGACACATGAAAAACATTGTGTACTCCAACGAGGATTGGTGGTAATGCTAATCTATATGCACAATTTCTGACTCCATCTAGGATTGGGAATGGCCCTATGAATCTTGGTTTCAACTTCCCTAATGTTCCAAATCTAATCACCCCCTTCCTAGGAGATGTCTTTAGGTATACAAACTCAAAAACTTGGAACTCTAGGTCCCTCCTTCGAGTATTAGCATAACTTTTTTGTCGATCCCGAGCCTCTTTAAGCCTTTGCTGAGTGAGTTTCACTTTTTTAGCTGCTTCCCTCACCATCTCTGGCCCAACAATAACCACCTCGGTAGACTCCAACCAGCACGATGGAGACCTATAGGGCCTACCATATAAGGCTTCAAACGGGGCCATCCCAATGCTGACTTGGTAAGAGTTATTGTAGATGAATTCAGCCAAGGCTAAGTGTTTCTCCCAATCTCCTTCTCAGCCAAGGATGCAAGCTCTCAACATATTTTCCAAGGTTTGAATAGTCCGCTCACTCTAACCATCAGTTTGGGGATGATACTCTATACTTAGCTTGATTTGGGTCCCCATAGCATTTGGAAAGCTTCCAGAAATGTGAGGCGAATAGGGGATCTCGGTAAGAGACTAACTCCTTTGGAATCCCATGCAGCTTGATAATATTATTGACATACAATTCAGCTAGGTATTCTGCCGTCCGTATTGATTTCGTGGGGATAAAGTGAGCTGCCTTAGTCAGAAGGTCCACAACCACCCATATTGAGTCATGCTTCTTCAAAGTCCTTGGGAGTTTAGAAATAAAATCGCAAGTGGGACACTCCCATTTCCAGGTAGGTATTTCTAAAGGTTGTAATAATCCACTGGGTAGTTGATGTTGGGCTTTGACCAGTTGGCAAGTCTGAGACTTAGAAACAAAATCTACCACATCCTCTTCATCCCAATCCACCATTAGGTATGCTTTAAGTCCTGGTACATTTTTGTAAACCAAGGTGTATTGAGAACTTTGAGTGATGAGCCTATTCCAGGATACACTGCCTCAATGCCTCATCCTTGGGTACACACAACCTCCCTCTAAATCTGATCACACTGTTGAAATCTATTACCACGTCAGGAGTCTTGTCCAACATCTCATTTAGCTCCTCATCTTCCATTTGTGCTAGCTTCACCCGGTCAACCAATTCATTGGAGATAACCAGGTTTGCCGGTAATCCTATTAGTTGTTCCACACATAGGGTTTCCCCTGTATATCTAAGGATAGGTTAGTCACTCATAACGTTGTGACTTCACCGTCTCCAGTTGCAATAGCGACTTTATAAGTCTTAGATAATGGAGATTTTTGGAGTCCTAAACTCTTAACTAATCGGGATGAAAGGAATGAATGTGCACCCCGAATCAAATAAAACATCCACCATAACTCTTTAAATCAGAATTTTACCTCGAACTGTGTGGTCATGCTCCTCAGTGTCCTCGATTTTGACCACATAAAGTTTTGCCTTTCCTTTGTCCACCGGTTGTGCAGGTGCCGGGTAGCGAATAGGAGCTGGTGCCTTCCCTTCCTTAGGCGGCTCCTGTTGTTGCTTCGAGGGCTGACGACACTCTTTTTGCATGTGTCCCGTCCTTCCACAGTTGTAGCATCGACAGGGCTCATTGCATGGCCCTAAATGCATCTTGTTGCAATTTTTACATCGTCTATGCTGACTCTCCTCAAACTTCCTTTTGAGGTTCCCATCTATGTTCCTTTGGTAGTTATGCTGCTGGTGTCTTGTTGACCTGTTTTGGCTACTAACCTGGTTGGCACTCTTATGTTACATAGTAGCCTTCCCCTAATTCTGTGTACAGCCATGCTCAAACACTAACTCATGAGTAGTGACTGCATCGATCACCTCAGTTATAGTGCCCCTTCGCTCCGTAGCAACCCTACTCCTCAATTCTGGCTTTAACCCCCAGAAGAATTTGTCTATTCTAGACTTATCAGTTGTTAGAATCCCAAGTGCAAAACGCTCCAACTCCAAGAATTTCTTGGCATACTCCTGGATTGAATCCTCCCCTAAGCTAGGGTGGCGAATTCCAGTGCTTTCTTTTGGACAACGGTCTTTGGAAAATACTATCCATTGAAAGCTATGACAAATTCTGCCCATGAGAAGGATGAGATCTCACAGTGATAAAAGGTGGTCTTTTCCATGGATTTCCACCAGTAAGAGGCTTCCTCTTGAAGCATGCATGTTGTCAACCTCACTTGATGGCGGTGGGGCACAGATAAAGCCCTAAATGTTTTTTTGGTAATATCTATCCAGCTCTCCACTTTCATTGGATCAGTTCCTCCAACAAAGATTTCAGCTCCATTTTTCTGGAACTTTTCCACAGTGTAACGGTCACTATCACTTAGGTCAGCTAACCCTGCCCTCCATGGGGCACTACCTTGATTACCATCTGGGATGGTTTTGGGACCTGCTGCCGAGTTTAAGGCTCCCCTGCTAACACTCTAGGTAACCGCTGAACAATGTTTTGGACCAAAGAATTTGTATTTTCTGAAGCCTGCGCTAGTCCATGTATGGCCATTAAGATCTGGGCCAACACATTCTCTGTTTGAGTCTAACTGCATAGATCGGCTTGACTGCCTATGGGTGCTTACCATCTGAAATATCGAAATTTTTTCCATTATGGCTCATTCATATGTGCTTTAATAATATTCAACAATGGGAAAAGATAATTACTGGACTTTTCAATAAGGTACTTGAGTCATAAGATGTGATCTTGTGGGAAACCGTGCTCTGATACCACCTGTAACGACCTAGCCAAAAATGCAATATTGTGGGCCTAACTAGCTCGGGTGTTACTAAAAAATATAACTAACCAGCTCCGTAACGACCCGCCCTAACAGGACCGGGTGTTACTTAAAATGGTGAATGAACAAATAAGTCTAGAATTTATAACTTATAAAAATAACTCATGTATCATACAAAATTATATAAAATAACCGTAGTAACGACCCAGCCAAAAATGCAATATCGTGGGCCTAACCGGATCGGGTGTACTAAAAAATATAACTAACTAGCCATGTCACGACCCATCCTAACCGGACCGGGTGTTACTTAAAATGGTGAATGAACAAATAAGTCTATAATTTATAACTTATCAAAATAACTCATGTTTCATATGACAATATATAAAATAACCATCTCACAGTCTCGAACCGTTTCCCATAGCCACGTTTATAACATAAGAGATTAAAAAGGAAGTCCACTTATTATCCGTTTGCCAGACCTGAGTTGGTGAAAGAGCTGTTCAGCAGTCTTTTATCTTCTGTCCAACACTGCTAACCTGCGGAGGCAATTCCACGTTAATGATTAAAACACTAAGTCGTATAATTAAATAAAACAAGTCAATAAAAACCCCATCAATATCTTTCAGTTTAGTCTGAGATTATTGGCTGTCAGGTCCATTCTGACATGTCTGTTACTGGCAGACAGATCCATTCTGACATGTTTGTTACTGTCGAACTGAGTAAATTCCCAAGCAAAGAGGAAGCCGGCACTAGTCTGAAGGAGAAATGAGAATGATGTCCCCCCCCTTACCCCTTATGTAATGAAATGACTGCTATGGTATGTGAAAATACCCTTCGCCCGTATTTCACTTAACGAGGTAACCGGGTAAATGATATGTTTCACTTAACTGATTAAATTATAATTGACACGGGTAAAGAATATCTTTCACTTAACCGGGTAAATAATAATTGGCCACGTAGAGATGGTTAAGTGAAATAATTAAAAATCATTTTAGATGGTTAGCTTAATCAGTTTTCCAATGTGAGCAGGAATGTTAGGTAAAATCCTAGTTTTGTAACTCTGAATGTAAAATAAAAAACCCTATACAAATAAAAATGCAATTGCTTGAAATTTCTCCCACACCTTATGTTTTTCCCATGGAACACTGTATTCAAGTTTGGGAGAATTTGGCATAGTAGATCTTGAGTTATGATTTTTTCAAGCCCAATAGGTCCACCCAACTATAGAAATGACTTGGCCAACATCTCCCATTGTCGAGTCCACTCAATCCCAAATACTTTGATGGACCTAAAATTTTACAAGATTTAGGCTGTGTTAGCTCCACTTACCCAAGCCCATTTGGAATCTCTAAGACTACAAATGACACTTAGAAAAATTGGTGCGCAGCTAATGAACACTGTTCCTAGCACCTTAGTTCAACATTAATGGGCCTTGTTTACTATGTTGGCCCTTGGTACATCACTTGTTAAATTTTTTACAAAACCCTTAGAGTGTCAAGGCCCAGTGGTTCAAATTTCAGCCCATTTTGACATCGTTGGATGCATCCGAAAAATATTCCGGTTAAGTCCATTCGATTAAACATAAGTATTGGACTTTTCCAACTAAGTGTACATGTAACAATAAACCTTAATTAAGCTATCTAATGATGTTTAATACTCCATTAAGTAAATAATTAATTTAATTTTGCCACTCGAGTACCGTGGGGTGATATGGAAGGTGTGAGGGTGTAAGCGCTGTATTTATGTATGATTATGATTATGATTATGAGCCATGAATAGGAGCCGACATTTGTTTAAGTATGTTTTCCTAGTGCCCGGTTCGAGGCTATCTTGAAGTTTTATAACTTTTCGTGGGTAATTGAATACCCATTTGTCAGACTATATTAGTTATTTTTCGGACCAATAATATTCATTACTGACGGTTTTTATATAATATATGTAGGTCATGCAAATACTAAGTTGACTTTGGTGGGAGGACATATAAACGCAACACACACTTGAGCTCAACATAGTATTTAATTTCTTGCATTTATTTCTATTTGATGTGTTTTGATGTTTATTTGATAATGTCTTCCAATCTCATAACACCAAGAAAGTTGCTTCGATCTAGTTGTACCGACCGACAACTTTAAACATGACTCGACTCGATCGCAACGTTTATGCTTCCGTTCATTAGTGAACCGAAATCGGGGTGTTACAGAAGGACTCCTCGTCCTACCGTGGTAAGCCCAACTCTAAGCAGCCAAGCGAGGTGGACAGCTATACACTCTTGTATAATGAATGCATACAATGCATAAATGGTTTTAGATGTAGTAAGGATGCATGACATGTAAGAGGAAATTAAATAAATACATGCTGATCTAATTTAATCTCATAATTGTACTCGCATGTGAAATATGATGTCGTGCAATAAACTGAACAGTTTAATAAATCATATCCTCAAATCATAAATGTGATGTCAGTATATTAGGAGCTTTATCCGGGCCTAAAACTATGCAATTGAGATATTAAAAAGATGTCGACATATCGAGGTATGAACACCTAAGCTTGAGATATCTTAATATACTAAACAGTCATACATCATCTAAATATTGATTAAAATAATCTGTTCTATTTGGTAAATTAGTTGGCAACGAGACGATTAAATCCCTAAGGTGACTTAAGACTTAAAACTTAAAAGATGTCAAATCAGAGGAATTTGGTTAACTTCTATGAAGCAAATGAGATATCGTAAAAACCTAACCCAACTGTACAAATAATAATTTTTACTAGGGAAAATATCATAAATAGCGAGACTTTTTAAAAATTTTATTCAATCATGACCAATTCCATCATTTTTCACTTAATGACAAAAATACCCATAAAATTTTTTTTATTAATAAAAGTAGATAATGGATAAAAGTTATTACTTTTACTAGTAATAATTAACTAAGTAACCATATATA
>JAVDBV010000593.1:0-13835 GCA_032619315.1 Piper longum
TGTGTGTGTGTGTGTGTGTGTGTGTGTGTGTGTGTGTGCAATTTAGTATACATAATACGACAAAAATTCATAAGTAAATATAATGTTAATAATAACAATTAATTATGTAAACATTCATCATATATGATAAATATATAAATAAAAATAATTAATTAATTAAATAATTAAATAAAACCATAAATAAAGAAAAACCATTATAAAATCCAATCATGCTAAATCATGTGAATATCCATGTAAACTAATATAGAAGTTCTCGAATTACCGAAAATGGTATAAGAATGGACGAAAACGGTCAAAAAATGAGCTAAACCGGACCGAACCAAGCTGAACTAGACCGAATCAAGCTGAATGACCTGAACCAACCCAGGCTGGAAAATGGGTTGGAATGGCTGGGTGGACATGGACAGCACAGTCGGACTTGGAGATAGATATGGGCTAGCGGACGTGGTCACGGGCAAGCGGACCGTGAACTGGGTAAACGGGCTGGTTAGGGCGGCCGTTGCTGTTGCCGGAAAACATCAACGACAGCGCTGCTGGTGTGGCCGCCAGTCGGGATCGATAGCCCACGTGACGAGGAGCATGTAGGTGATTCTGGTTGGTGGAGTCCGGCCACTGGTTGGCCGAAAACGGTCGGAAAGAGAGCGGTGTCGCCGCCGGGAGCGGCTTTGTTGCCAGCGGCGATTACGGTAGTGGTGGTCGTTGTGAGTTGTCTCAAAATGTAGATATAGGTGAGGGGAATCTGCGTGGGTGGTCGGATCGGCTCGTGGTGGTTTACCGGCACCGGAAAACAAAAACAAAGGGTGGCAATGGCAGCGGAAAATCGTTTGAGAAAACGTCGTTGCCGACAGCGACGGCGGTGGCGACGGGTACGATCTTGGGTATAGACGGGTAGCCGGCCATGAGGTGGTCAGGATCGTACCAATCCGGTAGCCAGGGCGAGGCGGAGGCTCACCGGCGACGAGTTGAAGTGGTGGCAGCGTAAAGGTGGAAATTTTCAAAATCATGAAACTTTGGAAATCAATCAGGTGAAGATAGACATGAGTGTACAGCTCAGATCTTGCCACGTGGCATGATCTGGTCATCTGATAAATCGCGACTTAGTTGGACCCACATATGGGTATATGCACTGTAGATATGGATGGAAAGTTCGGATCGAGACCGTCCTAACTCGAAACTGACTCAAGTCCTAAAATTGACTCTATAGGCGGGAATCAAGGAAATAAGGTTAAATGGGCGTTGAAACCCTAAACTCAATCAAGATGGGCCCACATGGGCACAATCGAGTGATGTGAAATTCCTAGGCTGCATACAAATGATGCACCAATAAAATCCCAAACGGATACTAAATGCTGCAATGGCCAAAATCTATGCCTAAAATCCTATCTAACATATACAAACAAATCTGTATACCTTTGTATACAGTGATAACTCGTAATCTTATTATCTGCATATTTGGCATAATCAGCCACTATAACATGCTCATATGGCCGTCTGGGCCCATACTGATAATCTGAAACTAGTTTGGCCCGATCTGATTTGTACCAACTCGATATTGACCCGAATAGGGCAAAACTCAAATCCGGTAAAACCCTAACCCGAAAATGGGGGTTTTACACATAGTGGTAAGTCTTCCTTAGTTAAGTATTATCTTCGAATGATTACAATGTAAATAATCTTAAGAAGCCTTCAATGTGGTTTAAACATTATGAATAAGCCCACAATGCTTATTCGGGTTTAAACACATATATATTATATATATGTACAACAACTTTATCATTCTCTAATGTAATGTGTACACTCATAATGAAAAGACAAACAAATAGTAGAGTTTCAACAAATAACATACTATATTCTTAGCATCAGATATCAATTTTGAAATTCAACAAGTCTCATACGGACTACATGATCCTTCAACATCTTTGGTGGCATACCTTTCGTTAACGGATTTGCAGTCATCAATTAAGTACTAATGTGTTTGATTGGCACTCTATTTGCTTTAATGCACTCTCTAACGGCTAAATACATAATATCGATGTATTTACTTCGACTTCCACTTTTATTATTTTTAGTGGCAAACAAAGTAGGTGAATTATCACAATACATCTTCAATGGCCATTAGATAGACTCAATAACTCGAAGCTCAGACTTGAAAATCTTCAACCAAACAGCCTGTGATATAGCCTCAAAATACGAAACAAATTCGGCTTCCATAGTAAAAGTGACAACTAAAGTCTACTTTACACTTCTCCACGATACAACTCTATTAGTAAGAATGAATATGTATCTACATGTGGATTTACAGTATAATCCGAATCTGAGTATCCAATGATCTCTAAATTAGAAGATATCTTATATTTAAGCATGTAATCTTTTGTTCCTTGAAGGTAACACATAACTTTCTTTACAGCTCTTCAATGCTCATCGCTAGGATTACTTTGATATCTTCCCAACATTCCAATAGCAAATGTAATGTTTGATCTTTTATATACTTGAGCGTACATAAGGCTCCCAACAGTTGAAGCACATGGAATGTTTTTCATTTGTTCCCTCTGAAGATCATTTTTCAGGCATTGACCCAAATTAAAATTGTCTCCTTTCACTAGGTATGGGAACAACTGAAAATGTATAATTACTCATTTGAAATATCTTGAGAATCTGATTGATATAGGCCTTTTGAGATGAACCCTAGACACTTTAAGATCTATCTCTATGAATCTTAATGCCAATGACATAAGACGCTTCACCCATATCCTTTATATCAAAATGTTAAAAGAGAAATCTTCTTACTTCATGTAACAATCTCATATCATTAGTTACAAACAATATATCATTGACATATAATATAAGGAAAATAATCTTACTCACACTAACCTTGTGGTATAAAATGTTCACGATCCTTAATGTTCTCAACAAAACAAAATGAAGAGATTACATTATGAAATTTAAGACACCATTGATATGAGGCTTGCTTGAGTTCATATATCGATTTCTTAAGCTTGCAAACAAGATGTTCATGATCAATTGAAGAAAACCCCTCATGTTATTTTATATAAATCTTTTCCTCTAGATCTCAATTGAGGAAAACTGTTTTCACATTTTTTTATATAATTAAAAATTGAAATGCGCTACTAGTGTCATGATGATATAAAAGGAGTTTTTCCTTGAAACAAGAGAAAAAGTCACTTGATAATCAATTCCTTCGTTTTCTATGAATCTTTTATTCACGAGTCCTGCTTTATATCTTTCAATTTTACTTAATGAATCATTTTTTTGTTTTAAAGACTCATTTACAACCAATTGCCTCCACCCCATTAGGAAACCTGACAAGATCCCAGACTTGGTTTGCAACCATAGAATCCATCTCATATTTTATAGCTTTGCACCATAATTTTGAATTATTACTATCTATCGCATGTGAAAACGTATCAGGGTCATTTTCTTCTCTAATATTATAGTTAGTTTCTTATAAGTAAACAACAAAATCACTAGATATTGCTAGTTTCTCACTTTTGATCTTCTTAATGGTTCATCAATGTTCTTTTGTGGAGGTGGTTGATAAACTTGTTGTTGAACAACTTTGAGTTGTTGATTTTCGTCATGAGCAACTTGTTCTAATAGAACATCTCCAGTATAACGTGGCTCGTCATTAGCTAGTTGTTCAACATTCACTTAATTAGGATATATGTCATTAACCACAAGTAGTCAATTTTCCAATCTAGAAATACTTTCAGTATGATCATCACCAAAAACTAAGTTTCAATGTTTATCACTCACACTAATCAGATCATTCGCAAGAAATTTTGCATTTCTTGATTCCAAAAATATAGTGTCATTCTATGGACAATAAAACCTATAACCGTTGGACGGCATAACAAATGAAATACCCACTAATAGCTCTTAGGTCCAATTTCCTCACTTGAGGGTTATATACCCTAAATTTAGTGGAACAACCCCAAATGTGCATATGTTTCAAACTTGGTTTTCAACTTTTTAATAACTCAAATGGTGTTCTACAAATAACCTTCTTAGGAACCCGGTTTAATATATATGTTGTAGTCTTAAGGGCTTCCCTCCACAATGAATGAGGAAGCTTGAAGTTGCTAAATGTACTCCTCACCATGTCCAACAAAGTCCTATTTGTTTGTTCTGCTACACCATTTTTTATCTGGTGAGCTAGACGTAGTATATTGTGCAATAATACCATGTTCTTGAAGAAATTTTGTAAATGGACCAGGTTCTTGTCCACTGTAAGTATACCTACCATAAAATTCTTCACCTCGATCAGATCTCACCATTTTAATTTGCTTACCGCATTGTTTCTCTATTTTCACTTTAAAAATTTTAAAAGCAACTAATGCTTTGTGCTTATTATCAAGAATGTAGAAATACATGTATCGTGAATAGTCATTGATAAATGAGATGAAGTATTTTTGACATATAAATCAACTTCAGGACAACATATACCTATATGTATGATTTTTATATTTCAAAACTTCTCCTAGCACCCATCTTATACATATTGGTCTATTTTTTCGCTAATACAATTCACTCAAGTATCAAAATATGTAAAATCAAGAGTTTTAACAATTCCATCATTTACAAGTCTTTTAATTCTTTCAATTGCGATAAGTTTCAATCTTCGGTGCCACAGTATAGAGGATTTTTCATTCATAACACAACGCTTTATACTAGCAATACCATGCATAGCATTAGGTTATAAGTGATATCATCTTGCAAGTGGATTTCAAATAAACCTTGATTCATAGTACTATTTCCCACAACAGCAGAGTTATGTCGCATACTAAAAGTATTTTGAGAAAAGTTAAACAAAAAACCCGAAGGTACAAGTGTTACAATGAAAATTAAGTTTCTGGACAAGCTAGGATTATAAAAGGTCTTTCTAGATTAAGTACAAAGCCCCAACAGCTTATACATGTGAATACGTTCGGTTTCCAGAGTAGATGCCTTGATCACTTTCCGTTGGTTTCCTTCCATTTAGGAAACCTTGCAATGGTATTCGAAACATGGATTGTAAAACCAGAATCAATTCACTAAGTGTTATGACAAACATCAATTATATTATAAAGATGAGATTACTATTCTTCTCAAGCCATGCCTTGCGCATAAGACAATCCTTCCTTATGGCTGTTACAAAATAGCCAACCTTTCTCCTCTAATGGGAAATTGCAGAAATTTGGGAAGACATTAACGGAAGATAACATGGGAATAAATTGATCACATAATCATGCAAACTTGTAAGGTTTCTACCCATTAAGTCATTATTTATGCATAATCTCTATAATACGATATAAACGACAAGATCAAAAAGGATATGAGTCCAGCAGTAAAACAACTTAATTCAATCATGCAATCTGTACATATCGAAATATTGTAAAAAAATAAACTTTTAACAATAATTATGAATGACCAATGGATTGATAAAATAGAGAAGATTTCACCGGTATAAAATTTTTACGAGAGAAAAATTTCACCGATGAATGGCTAGATACCAAATGTAAATTCATAATGAATATTTACAATAAACAAATCATACCTCATTTCAGGATGATTTCTCAAGTGCTCTCTTGAGATCTTGTGATCTGTTGTCCTTTTATGGTGATGGTAAACAGAAAAAGAAAAGTACCCAGATTAAGGACCCTAAAGAAAAACACCGTATTTAACTTCTCTTATCAAGAATTTAGATGAATAACTATTCTTTGGTGGTTATTCTTAATTATACCATTAATTAATGGTTATCCTAAATTATATCACTAATTAATATATTTAGATAATCATATAGAAACTATAAATGATGAGGACCACATAAAGTTAAAACAAAAATTCTAGCACCCTTCTATTATCTTATTCCCAATCTTCGACTGCATGCCAAACCGAGTAGCCAGCCATGCAAAGAATGCAAAGCCGCAACTGGTGTGGACACTGTCAAGGGATTGGAGGAGGGAGGTGATGGCAGTCTTGACGACCAGAGGCACCATCGACTGGCCGTACACTGACACTGTGAGAAAGAAGACAAGCCTAAGAAATGCCTAGGAGGGGCAGAATGTGAGAACAAGGATGTTGGCCATGGACATGACCGCCGGCCTATGTCGGCCGTTTTCAAATTATGAGATTCCACAATTTAGTATCACATCTAATATCTACTGGGTAAGATGCGGTGTACATCTTTAACTTTTGCTGACTATTTTTAAAGAGATAACTTAAGCCCATTAATTTACACTTTAGGTCTTGTCGTAATATGTGGTATCAGAGTAACCTGATTTCATGGTAGATTATGGGTTAGACCAGGGATGTTGGATAAACTAATGGTCACGGGCCGAAAAAGGACGTTAGAGGCCAAAGAAGGTCGTTAGTGATAGGCCAAGCATATGAATTCTGAGGACGGAATTTCCTAAAGAGGGTGAATTATAAGATCATCAACTTAGTTTTATATCTAATACTTATTGGGATAAGATCTGGTTTATTAGTGGGAATAAATGATAGATCTTTAATTTCAGTTAACCACTTTTGAAGATATAACTTAATCTCATTAGTTTTTACTTTGGGTCCAATTGTTACAAATGGTATTAGAGCAACCTGATTCCGTGTTGCATGAGAGGCTAGACTATAAATATTGGTTAGGCTGTTGGTCACGAGTTGAAGAAGGATGTTAGAGGCGAAAGAAGGGCAAAGCGTAGGAATTTCGTTGACGAAATTTCCAAAGGTAGGTGGATTGTGAGATTCTCAACTTAGTCTCACATCTAATAACTAGTGGAATAAGTTCTGATTTATCAGTGGGAATAAGCCATTGATCTTTAACTTCGATTAATAACTTTTGAAGAGCTAATTTAGGCTTATTAGTGTGTACTTTGGGTCAGGTCGTTACACAAAATTTTGGCTCAAGTGATAGTGATGGCCGCGAAATTGACAGCTAGGGAGAAGATAAATAAGTGCTTGTAGACGGTGAAAAGGCACTGGTTTGGTAGAATTGTGGATAGCCTACTATTACTCTTCTTCCTCATCTTGTTTTGGGCAACAACATTAACTGCTAGTTCCTTCTTCTAGATTTGTGCTAATCCTGTCTTCCAATTGGGCGTCTTCCTCACTGTCATCATCATCAACGTTTACTTTGCCATCCTCCAAGTGCTCAACATCGTAAAAATGGCAACTAGGCTTGTGTTAACAGTTTAAAATATACAATATTTACCCAGGTTTTTAATGAGATTTTGTACTTCTTAGGTATAATTATTTTTAATTAGGTGATATTTTTCATTATATTCTAGCTAATTAATACTGTATGAGATATGCTTAATTTTGGTGTTTTAATGTAGAAAAAGATGGAACAAAGAAGCTTTGGAATTGTTGATCACGACATTGAACCCCAACATTAATAGCTATAATTTATGGTGTTGGCAAAGCTCAATGAGTCATTTGAGTAAGTTAAAGAGTTGGAGACTTGAGTAGACATCATAATTAATTACACTACGTAGATTTGTGAACACCCTCTTTCAATTCTTGTATCTAATAGTCATCTCATCTTCTATATATAGGGGAGGTCATTTGTTGTTTGACATATCTTAACTTTTGATTTAAAAGTAGTGCTAGTCTTTGTAATTCATTTCCTTTCATAATGAAAATTAGTTTCTTCTTTATAGTGTTCTTTTCTTTTAATATAGAGTAGTCGTTTATTTCGTTCTAGAGAAGAATGGAACTTAATATGATTTAATTGAATTCATTTCAAGCTCTTATTCTTTAATTAATTAGATTGTTTGAATTATCATGTCCTTAATGCTAAAAATAAATTGATCGTCTATTTCTTAGATAATGAAGTTTGATTAGATTTCGGAAGAAATTAATTAGATTAGTTATTGATAATTCATCATACGACGATTGACTTGTTTGTCGTTGTGGTCGGGAGGTACACAATACCGTATGTGAGTGTAAGGCAAATCTTAATGTATTATTTTGTTGATTAATCAATTATCACCGAGAGGTAGAAATTGAGGCAAAATAATAGACGCATGAAGGAGCGGGAGCCACCATGTCATATGATTATCCTAGATCGACAATCTGAGGGAATAAAAGATAAGAGTAAGATATGGTGATGATTAAATTCATATCAAGGGAAATTTGACTCTATAATGAGTTTTATCATTTTAACTTCTCCTTTAATTTAAAGTATTATTTAGATTTAGTTAATTCAATTGTGTTTGTTTTGTTCTTCATTTCATTTACTTTCATTAACTTAAGAAAATTCATCTCTCTATAGGTCGATACTTAGATTTATCGTTATATTACTTGTATTGACCGTGTATACTTGCACATTATTAAAATTATTCGAACAAGTTTTTAGCGCCGTTGCCGGGGAGATCAAATTTTCTTAGTTAATTTAGGATTAGAATTTTTAGTCTTTTTCTTTTCTTTTAAGATTTTACTGTCTGTTTTTTAAAACAATACAAAAAAATTAAAAAAATACTATATCATTGTCTTCTTCCTTATTGTCATTTGTTTATGCATCGATTAGTGCGGTCACTCTTATTTTCTTGTGATCCAAAGATTGAAAGGACTTTGAGAAACTTGTGTACCGCTAGAAGAAGAGCACAAGAAGAAATAGAAGAAAAAGCCATTGACCCACAACCACAAGAATTGCACCCAAGGAGGATTACCAGAGTTTTAGAATTAGATGCACTTACTGCTTTATCTGCTTAGGTCAGTGCTTCAGCTAATCAAGTTCAAATTCTTAATATATAGGGGCAGGTTAAAGATGTGGAGCCAAGGTATGAATGGTGTGGACAAGGATATTCTACAGGTCAATGTACAACAGATCAAGTTAACTACGTAGGCAACTTTAATAGGAACGACAATCCCTATCCCAATACCTACTATGCGGGTTTGCGCAATAACCCCAACTTTTCATGGAATAATTCTCCACAATCGGCTACTGTCTTCAATAATCCACCACCACCATCACAACATTCTCGACCTCCTTCGTTTTTTTTCAGTCACAGCTACTAGATTTCATCTAAATGTTCAATTCTAAGCAACAAACTATGCAATAATCTATGCAAAATCAGCAACAACAACAACAACAACCATTTATGCAACAAGTTATGTTGTAATTAAAAAAGGAACCAAGTGAGCGACCTAAGGGTTCACTTCCCAGCCAACCAGAACAACCAAGGAAAGATGGTCAAGAGCATTGCAAAGCTGTTAGAACCCACAGTGGTATTACTTTATAAGAAACAGTTTAGCCCAATGGAATTAAGGAAAATAATGAAAAGCTAAATAACGAACATAAACCCAATACATTGGTTAGCTTATTCGGAAGCAAAGGGGATCAGTTTAGTGATTCATTACATAAAGCTATAAATTCTCTTTGTCAAGAAGATATTGATGTCGAAGAGATGGCTAAAGCATTAGATTCACAACCAATCTTGCCTAGGAGATTCAGAGTTGTGGAACCTTTAGATCTACAATTCCACAGATTGCTACCATCAATTGAAGTATTACCTATTTTGGAGTTAAAACAACCTCCAAAATATCTCAGGTATACTTTATTAGGGCTTGATGATACTCTTCCTATTATTATGTCTTCATAGCTAACTATATTGCAGAAAGAGAAACAGATTGGAAAACTAAAAGATCACAAGTCAGCTATTGCTTGGACTATAGCAGACAAACAGGGGATTTGGTGTGGCTGCTGGTCATTTTCTCCTTGACAAAAGTTTTTTTTACATGGTGCAATTGAAATTAAGACTGAACAAGGGGATCGAGCACTTCTTTATTTATATTTTGTACAATATTGAGGACAATGTTTAGTTTAAGTGTGGGGAGATGTCTTAATTTTGGACATTGTTCACGCTCGACTCATATTTTGATTTAAGATATGGATATAGTTAGAATAAAAATTTTATTATGCAACAGTGTATTAGTCTCTTGGTTCAAGTGTAATTTACTTTTATTAATAATCAGGTATCAAATTGGTTTATTTTATGTTGCTTCTTACCTAAATCTATTGGTTTCTTCATTATTTGTAATAGTTCAGCACTTTAGGTGGTGGAATCTTTCTATTCCGTTCACATCTTTCTTTAAAATTTTTGGAATAAATCAAACGAGTGGAGTTTTTAGAAAAACAATGGCTATGTTTATTACACTAGCTAAAATTATTTATTTCTCTTCATTTCAGTTGCAACAAGATGGAATTTACCTAAAATGATAATGGACTCAACTGTGCGAGAGACTAAAAGTAGAGAATCAATCAATCAAAAAAAAAAGAAAAATTAAAAAATAAAATAAAAATGCCTCCGAGAGAGGGTCACAAGTTGAAATCTCGTTAACCTCAATTTCTTGAAAAGACAATAAAAATACTTTTTAGTAGAAGGTCATTGGTTCGAACCTGGTTAACCTCAACGTGTAACTTAATCCTAACAAGAGTCTGTCTAATTGTCTCAAAAAAATATAATAAAAAATAAAATAATTATACTTAATCTCTATTTTCAAATAAGATATATCTTTAAAGTCAATGACAATTTACAACATTGAAATTAAATTATTATAGGCTATCTCTTTATTCAATAGGAGCATATATAAAAAATTAAAATTTATTCAATATAGGTTGGTCATGGAGCCACATCTTGCTTATTAATATAATACACGATGTTATTTCTGTAATTGTGATTAGTCAAAAGCAAAAAATAGACACATCCCTAATAATATTATCGGATCTGAACTCATTAAGTATTAGATATAGACCAATATATTAGATATGACTCAATCATATGGAATGGTGTGTTGAGTAGATTCCAAGTCAACTTGAAGCTGATTCCAAGTTATTTATGTAAGTTTTTCAATCCAAAAATCAAAAAGGGTATTTCAAATTAATAGATATTATTTACTATGGCATTTGATATTTATAAATATATGAATTATGTTATTTTAAACAATTAATATAACTAAAAAAATAATATATTTTTAAAACTTTTTTTACTTGACTCGAGTAACACAAGGAGAATTGGGGAGGTAATTATAAAATTTATCAACGGAGACTCATTCACGGAATTTGACAGCTCGAGTAGCTATGAAGTAAAGTCAACTCAAAGAATTTTTGGAGTAAAATAGAAGCTTCAAAACTACAATTTAATATGGTCTTGGGTTGGCAGCAATACAATTAGCAACATGTTCATTTGAGTGCAATGTGACCAATATTATTTCATAAGTAATTAATCGAAGTTAAAAATTTATAAACACATTTCTATTAATATACCGAATGTAATGAGTCATCCTCTTTCATATTATCAATAATCCAAGGGCTGGTTCAATGACTATATAATAATAATAATAATAATAATAATAATAATAATAATAAGTATTATTATTATGGATATTACTATTATTATTATTATTATTATTAAATGTAAAAGGTATCTTGAGTACATAGCCGAATAAAATAAAAGTGGGACGATTGTTGTCAATATTCACAATTTATACTAATTTGAAATACATACAAAATAATAATACATCCACGTTCAATTTAATGAATAAAAAAATAAGTCCACTGTATGCAGGCTTTTCTATAGAAAAAAATTATAACAAACTAATATACAAGCCAAAAAATAAAATGAATCTCTATGTGGGGATTCTTCATCCTATCGCTTAGATTGAAACTCCACTATCTGCAAACAATATTAAACTATTCGCTCACTAATAAAATAGGTGTAAAGTCTAGTACTTGTATAATATGTATAACAATAAAATGAAAATAATGATTAATCAAACATGATTTTCTCAATATACAACAATTAACATTAAATATAAAAATATATAAATAACATAAGTGCAAGAGATACCATTGTAAGCAAAATTAACAATTATTATATCATCAATTTACATAATTAGAACTGATTTCTGAACATAAATTCATACATAAGCTTAGTCTTAATTATTTATATATATCTATAGGTCAATTTTTTGACATAGGTTCCTACATCCTCATCCTTCTAAATCAAAAAACACAATATATACATCTCGAAGCTCAGAAGGCAATAACTTAGGTTTGTTTAGGCATTATTTGGAAAGCTTTAAGATTCCTTCAATGTTTTTGTATGCCAAACTGATTAATCGAATCGTAATATTTTACATGTGAAAGAAACTTAATATGATTATGACATATAGTGAAATGAAAATTAAAACATGTTGGTTTTATATGATTTAATAAATGGTTAAGTTCAAGCAAGGACAGGAGCAGAGGCTTAACTACAAATAAATTGGGATCGTTTAAACAACAGATCGTTCCAATAATATTTCGGGCATCCATCTTAAGCTAATGTCGGAGTTGAGAGCCTACTTTACACACAACGTTTACAATCATAATGTGGCAATGTAGACGGTGGGTAGGGTGATTGGCCAGCCGTATATATCCCAAGAGTTTTAATGTAAACTCAGACAATTGTTCAAAAGGATGAGTGGATGACACTCATCAGATAAACTTAAGTAGTTGTTAATTGTTTTGCTTACTTGTAAATAGGTTAAGGGTATGGAGGAACTCGTATCCGAAAATTTGTCTTTAGAAGGTGGATATTTAAGATCAATTTTGTTTTTTGATTCACCCTCAAGTTTCTTGAAATAGGCACTACGCATCACTACCCGAACCTAGTCTATATGTATAAGTGCATAATATACCATGACCTAATGGTTCGACATACAACCATGTTAAAAATCACTAAAACGTGCATTTAACACCATACTAGCATGCTGTAGTCTTTAAACAATCATGCGTGCAACATATAGGATGTTTTAGGGTCGAATAAACAAAATTTAAAGTTCTATTTTTAGTGTTGCTACATTGGAGCTCAGTGCCACAACACTAGGCATGAGCGTTGTAGTGCTCATATCAGCGCAGCGCTGGGTCAGAACGAGTTTACTTTAAGTGAGTGCCATGACGGCCTTAGCCCCAGTTATGAAAGCCGCGGCGCCAACTTATTCCTTGTTTTTATTTCTGACGAGTACCACGACGCTATAACTCCCGGGTTTGGGCGCTACTCGACTTCTTCCTTTTTTTAATTTTATGCAGTGTTGCAGCGTTTCTAGCTAACCAATGTCGCGGTGCTATGTATAGAGTTTGAAATTCATATTTTGGCAATCTTGTTCAAGGGCCAAATGAAGTTCAAATTTTATGAAATTTTTACCATTACTTCCTACATGTTATGACAATCTTCTAAAAGGATTTTAAGTTTTATGGCCTCTATAATTATTTGCCATTAAAACACTTTCAAATTGAGTAATTTTTAACAATTGAACTTGGGCTTTACAAGAAACTTGCCAAATATGTTTGGAATATGTTGAAACTTTCTACACCTCTTAGATTTTTGGAAAAGAGAGGGGTGGCGGCTCTTTAGATTTTTGGAAAAAAAAGGGTCAATCACCCACATAATACTTTTATATACTCCTTCTCGAACTTCTCTATTTCCTTAATTACCTTTCAAACCTCGTAATATGAAAACTCTAGCCAAGTTCTATCCTCTACTTACACCATAAATTGTCATCAAGGTACGACTGTTAGCCATATTCGACCAAATTCAACCTATCCGGCTCTTATTGGCTAATCGGGTAACTTTATTCAACGTATGTTTCACTTAAACATCCTCAGAGCATCATAAGTGTAAAACCAACATTAAAATTAATAACCTAACATGGCAAAAATTTTATCAAATAGTGCTGTTCCACTTCTGACTACTCCTACTTGTCTGTCTAGATAATTCCCTTTGCCCGTTTAATCATCTAGTCGAAATTTCTATCTCATACCACGTATAAAGAACTGGCCTGAATCACATACATTATCA
>JAVDBV010000596.1:0-13010 GCA_032619315.1 Piper longum
CCAAGGTCTATATATATATATATATATATAGACCTTGGTCAGGAATTTATATAATAGGCCTGAAGGCAACTTGCGGTGGATCTTGCTTTCTAAAACATATTCGAGGTATCTCATCCTCGAGGGTTATTAATCCGCAAATGCGATCGGCTAAATGGCCTTGGTCAGGAATTTATATAATAGGCCTGAAGGCAACTTGCGGTGGATCTTGCTTTCTAAAACATATTCGAGGTATCTCATCCTCGAGGGTTATTAATCCGCAAATGCGATCGGCTGAATGGCCCGAGATAAATGGGATCCAATAAAATGCCACTTAACTCGTCTTGCGAATAAGAAATCAACCATGCGATAGAATAGAGTGTAAAACAAGACGAGTCCTAAGGACCTGGCAGAAGCTCCAAGCGCGGTTGCGCCCATAGGCGGCAAGCTCCTACTCCATACCTACACATCAAAACTAAATACTATCGCTCATTCATGATGCATTCACACATCCTATAGCGTACACACATCAATCAACACACAACAATAATAATCAATACAAGTTTTCCTAATCTAGGTTGCATTAAATTATAATACCTATTTAGTCTACCTAATTAATCACTTGGTGTTTATTTTAATATCACACCATCATATACATCCATATTTTTATTAGTATAAAATACATAACCCATCAATCATTCAATCATACTATCCTAGCATGCTATGCTAATAATCATTAATTATAAATAATTAAATTAAAATAAATTATACCTCACGCGTCGTCGACAATCGGCGACGACTGGGTTTCGTTGCGCGTGCTGGAGCTCGAATTCGGGCTCATCAGCATCTGAAGTTCGATCAGGATCAAATGGATGAACTCGGCGGAAAACCATGTAATTCCAGTTTTCCGGGAAGTTCGGCGGTTTTCCGGTGAGTTCCGATGGTTTTCCGGCGATTATCACGGCGGGGCAATCGGGGTAAGGGTTGGTTTCATCTCGACGAGCCCGACCCAATGGTGGTAACAATACAGGCGACCGCGATGGTGATGGCCGTCGGTGGCGGCACCAAATCTGGCCGCGCGGTGGGTCGCTCCAATCGGGCCCATGGCCAGCCTTAGCGTCGGTGCTAGGTAAGGGGGAAATGTCGGGGAGGTCGAGAGGGTGGTCTTCGGCATCACAGTGGCGGCGGTGTGGCGCAAACGGCAGGGAATCGGCTCCGAGTACAGTGGCGGTGTCACGGCTGATTCTGGAGTCGTGGCGGCCCGATCGTGGCCGGTGACGGTTAGGCGGCGTTGATCGACGGCACGACGCGGCAGGGCGGTGTTGATCGGCGGTAGGGCGACATCGGTGACGGCGGCGACGACAACCCAAGGTGGTGGCAAGGGTTTGGGGGTAAGGGAGTGTCGGGGAAGGAGGTGAAATACCTTGGTGGCAAACTCGTAATTAAGTATTGACTTGATTCCTACTCGAGTCAAAATAATAACTAACTCATAATAATTCCAAAAAAATATCTAGAAAAATCGGGAAAATTCCTATAAAATAAAACAAATACTACAACATCCAAATGACATGCTCTATAACTAATAACCCACCCTAATTACCCAATAACGTGTCCTAATGCGTTAATCGACCTAAAACTATTTCTACGATCAAATCAATAAAAAAAAAATTATTGCATTCTTTCATATATTCTGATAACTCATCTCACATCACCTCTTCAATGTTATCATCATATGATCAAGTGTACTTGACCCTCATCATTCATAACTATCGGCCGGTCACGAGCCAGCATGCAGTCTATGAATTGACTCGACTCGAACCGATGGTTGAACCGACAGGTTCGATGTAATAAAATACTGACTCGAGTCACGGGTTTTACACTTGTTCATCCTCAGTATGTTCATGCCTATGTCTAGTGAAGAGTAGCCAAAAGTACTGTCAATACAAACAAACTTGTAAAGAGGGAGAGGCGGGGGAGTGCACTATGAAAAGGAGGCCCTCCTCGCTACATGTCCACATCCACTACTGTCATTTAGAAGTTGTCAATACAAGTCATTTGTCTAAACTCTTATATGTGCTCCAAGAGCTCCAAGGGCTCTGTTGGCATAGCTATGGCTATCAACCATAAGGATCTATCTGAGGGTCAAAGTTCTCTCAGGTAAACCTTGAACTATGTTTGATGTATCTGTAAAAAGCACTCGATGGTCCGTTCTCATGTGTCAAGTAACTCAGCTAGTGCCTTCCTACTCCAAATTCCTTGTAGATGACATCTCTGATAACTCCATCTCGCAATGTACACCAAGTCCCAAGGAAGGACTAAAGTAGTAACATGAAAAAAGAGGGACAAGTGCTATAATGCAATCCCCAGTGCTCCAAGTACTCCTAATAGCTAGACGACATATCATTCGCCGAATAAAAATGTGAATGCTGACTTGTCCAAATCATTGGCACAATGGAAATGAAAGGCGAGTCTCTGAGCCTACCATGATTTGTTAGTGAGATCCCTACTGGTATTTACTGAAATCCCGATCTCAAATCTATCCCATATTTCCACCATAAATACTAACATTGAAACATGTGCCAGTCAAGTTTGACTGAATACAAATCTGAAAGCCTGAGAAAAAAATGAAGGAAATGACCTGTCAGTTTGAATAGGGACAACTCCACGCACTCGGCTCAAATAAGAGTCTTCTTTCTCAATCGATTAAGACATGACTGTGATACCAATTATAACACTTGCGTTTGATTCACCCAAGAACTGGATGAGAACTATTACGATTGAGTCGAGTCATGTCTAAATCTATTAATTTGAAAAAGTTAAATGAGAAATGGGCCTAAGAAACCCTCTTGGCATCTTGAGAAAGGAAGACACCACTATAGGAAAGGATGAATGGATGCGTGCAATAATCTAATAAGAAGCTATGTTCAATGACATGGCATGTGAACACTTGTAACGAATTGCCCAAAAAAATGAACTGACCGCTATTAAAAAGGAATATTTTAAGGACAAATGAGATAAATATAATAACAAAGCAATTAAAAACGACACAAGTCCACTAAGAACAATTTAATTGTCTATGTTTAATTCAATTAAAATAAAGAAAGTCCATAAATCTAATATGACAATGGTACTCGACGTAAGAATCGCAAGACACAGTGGAATTTCCTTCTCAACCATCTACATGGAGACCCACTTATGAACACAATGTCGTGTTAGTGTTGAAATCACTAAGTTGTTTAATAAAAGTGAAATTAAGGTAATACTCATGACAATTTTTCGTCATTTGAATCATTTTATTAGAGCAAAAATGATATCATGACAACCTGGTTCTATATTAGATAGTAGGCTGGGCTAGGGACATTGATTCGGCTGCTGGTCATGGGCGAGAAAAAGACGTGGG
This sequence comes from Piper longum, assembly GCA_032619315.1. NCBI lineage: Eukaryota > Viridiplantae > Streptophyta > Magnoliopsida > Piperales > Piperaceae > Piper > Piper longum. The sequence continues at coordinate 3,377 of JAVDBV010000596.1, forward strand.
CTAAGTCTAGCGATAGGCCAAATGTAGGAATTTTGAGGACAAAATTTCGTAAGTTGGGCAGATTGTGAGATAACTCAACTTAGTCTCACATCTAATACCTAATGGTGTAAGATCCTATTTATAAGTAAGAATGAATTATAGATCTTCAACTTGGTTAACGACTTTCCAAGAGATAACTTAGGCCCTACCTTTAGGCGCAATTTGATATCTTTTTGGGAAATTATTAAATATTTTCAAAACAATAGTAAAATTATGTATAACAGTTTACCACAACTATTTTAATTTTAAAATGGTTTGATTAATTTTTATCAGTTATTTTACTCATTTGCTTCTATAAAATATATTTTAAAAACTATTTTTATGCTAGTTGTATTCGGAAGGGTTGGTGAAACAATAAATCAGCTGACTGTTGTAACCCTAAATTTGTAAGCGAAGGATAGTTATTATAGAGTTACCTCATGCCTTCGATAGTTATTATAGAGTTACCTCATGGGATTCGACACGTCCATCTTGGTGTGGCCTATACATTCTTCTTCTTGTTCTACATGTTGGAGATACAGATCAATGAATTTTGATCTATATGATTACAAATTACAAATTTTTGATTGGCCAAATGCCCTTTTTTGTGCCAACTCTTCCTTTATCTAGACTTGAGACCGGCAGTATACCATTGAAAAATATAAATATAGTTGCCAATTATGACCGGAAAAACAGACATAATTTGAAGTTTACTCAAGGACCATGGAATTGACGACTAGGACAACCACATCTAGACATATTGAGCAGAATTAGCTGCGGTTGGAGAAATACGAAAAACATTTGCGTGTTCGTCTATTAGTTCTTTTTCAAGCCAACTTTCGATAAAACAGATTCTCGTTCATGCATACCCAATGACACCATAGGCATTTGCAGTCCATCCAACTCCCACCAACCAAACTGTGAGTTTTCCCTAAGCAGCAACAAGAAGGGAGGTGCAATTCAGACAGAGCATTCAATGCCACCATATACCTTAGTCGACTCTTTGTAAATATACTTTACGACTCTTTGCGAGCATTCAATGCCACTAGCAATTCCTCCCATCTGGTTGAAAGATCTTTACACAACTTGCTTCCAATTTATTTTTCCTGGGTTGTAGACTATACAGGTCGCCTTTCCAGGACCAATTTAGCTAAGTTCATATGGAATTCAAAGAGGGAGCAGATATTGAAGAGGAGGGTGAAGATAATGTTCACAGCTCAGAGGTAGAGAAGGAGAAATTGGTTCTGATGAGGGCCAGTGTTGAGAAAAGGGATACATCTGCCAAGGTCATGCTTCTGATTTAATCTGTTTCTTTCTTTTTTGGTTTTTTGTTGGTTAATCACTAAGAATGATTAACTTCACTTCTCAAGAAGATAAATTGCTACCAACTCTTAGAAATTTGTGATTGTGTGTGTTCCATTTCTGTTGTTATAATTGATCTTGTTAACAAATTTTTATCGGAAATTAGGAATAGTTTAAAATTATATATTCAATATCGAAAACTAACATGAAATTGATGTAGAGATAAAACAACCAAAATTTCAGGTTTGAACATGCACAGAAGGAGGATTGGGTTGAAGAAGTGGGATTGACTGTGAAGGTTAGGTTTAATTAATTCTAAGGGCAACTTTGAATTCATTTTGGTGGTTGTGTCAGAAAGTGGGTTTGCTTGGGAGTGAATGGCGTGCGTTGGCCACCGTTGGTGGACTAAGTAACCTTGAAAACATCCACAAAGATTCTCCGATAAGATAAAGTTTTTCTTTTGCTTTTCCTGGTAATATGAAAATAGATTGGAAATTTTTTTTTTACATTTAAGTTATTTTAAATTTAATAAGTTTTATTAAACTTTTACACTAATAATGTACCTATGAAGTCCAAAATAATCCCAACATAGCTAAAAATTTATGATCTTTCTAAAATATTTATAAAAAGAATATATTTATATAAGGGTGGCGGTACCAAGCACTAAGTAAAAATCTTCCCTTTGCTAGCCATGCCTAATTATTATAACAAAAAATCATTTGGCTGACACACGCTATACTAACAAAAAGAAGAAAAAAACTCAATTTAAAAATACTAACTATTTGTACAGATATCTTTCAAACTATTTTTATACCCAATACATACTATATTAAAATCTGTTATTTTGTGACGATGAACGTATAAATCTTCAATTTCGATTAACAATTTTTTAAAGAAGATTTATACCTATTATTTGTACTTAGACTAGTCATCTTAGACCACATCAAAATCGTAGATCGTATCATGGTCATAGAAGGTAGTAGAGCCGAGATCATATTGATTGACAGGGTTATACTAGATTAGACATAGGTTAGGCCCAAGAAAAAAACAAATTTTAAGGACAAAATTTACTAAGATGTGTTGATTGTGATTTTTCAAAATTAGTCATTATTAATACATTCTGAATATATTAATAAGGATGTAGCTATAGATGAGCATTTTATGATAAAGGAAAAAATATATAATATAACCAACTGGGAAGAAAATATGCATAATTACCAAAATAGGAAAAATTAAGAATTGTCTAAAATCAGGGCTGGGAGACCCAAGGTCAAGGGTGGCTAGATCTTCAGCCTGGGTGGCAGATCCCGGCAGGCCAAGATCTGGCCACTAAGGTGGAGGGCAGCTGAAATCTGGTTGCCCAAGCCAAAGTGGCCGAATGCGGCCTCCCAGGCCAACAGGTGACTGCCAATCTTTTGCCACCGGCCGCCATCGGTCCAAACGAAATACATAAAATTTTCTTTTTAAAGTGGCAGCAGGCACCACCCATGGCCGTATCTAGCCTTGCGGTAATAAGATATGGTCTTATATGATTGTCCGCTGCTAGCTTGCTATTAGATTATAAGAAAAAAATTGTTTTTCTAAATAAGGGGTAGTTTGCCATTATAATTAAAATTTCCCTTTTCTGGCAATTATACATGGTTTTTCCATCACCCACTAATATAAAAAATCCTTTTCTCTCTTTGGTAAAAAAATCCTTACTAATCTTTAATTTCGACTAACTATTTTAAAAGAATAATTTAAATCGATCAATTTACACTTAAGAGTGGTCATTTGAAGAGAACATATTTTTAATATATTTAAATAACGTATTAATTAATTTATAGCTCTTCATTATATTATCAAATTTAAAAACTACCCCCTTAATTAAATTATAAAACTATCCACTTACTACATTTTATTTATAAGTGAATATTTTTAGTTTTTATATATCGATGATTTTGAATACTTGGTGGTCTATAATAACTTTATATTTTTAATTAATAAGTTTTATGAAGGACATTTTGCTATTTGGAATTTCATAGATCCTAGTTTAGTAACCATTCCCCCAATACCCTTTAGGTATAAGGTGGAAAGATGTGAGGTGTTTTGCCAAATATAGTGATGCATGTCCACTATATGGAGTTCTTATAGAGTTGATCTGCATGTAGGGTCAAGTTAACTGACCAAACAGACCGAACCAAATTCATTTTGTAAGTTTGGTTAAGTGCTACTTTAGTATACTTTGTAGTTCGGTTGAAATTGAAAGCCAACCAAACTTAATTCGGTTGCTTCGCTCCATTTTTTGTGAAGACGAATCAAACCCAATAAACTAATATATGAAAAGAATTCCATTTATATCACTTTATCTACTTTACTTCTTTCTATTAAGCCAGGCCTATATTAATACCTCAAGTGCTGATATAAAACAAAAGATTATATGATTATTATTTTGGTTCAATCCATTGAAAATTCTTTGTCTATATATGTAGAGAAAATTTGAGGCTTGATATATTATCTATTGCACATCTCTTATTTAATGTCTCAAGCTAGAACCCTATTCATGTAATTTTTTGTGATGAATTTATAATTAGCCCCTAAATACACTAATATATCTTCATTTCATAAATAAGATTTAAAAATAACTAAACCAAAACTATAGAGTGAACACTAAATGATAAAGAGCATCATTTATCACTTTGGTTAATTTGGTCGGAGTTTGATCAAAATTGAAGGATTGGTTCGTTTGGTTATCAATTGTAGTTTGATTTCTAGTTAGTAAACTCAAATACCTCACTTTAGGTAATTGGATGTATGGTTCGGTTCGGTTTTAACCGAACCGATCAAATGATCAGCCCTATTTGGAGCACTGGTACATAAAAATCATTTTTTATATAGATCTCATTTCCTACATATACGAGACTCAGGCTTTGTTCGGTAAAAGAAAAAAAAAACTATGAAACCCATAGATGTAATTGATGTAAAAGCATTGATCTTCTATTAAAAAGTTATTCATTTTTAGTATATTTTAAGGTGTAATGTAAGTAAGACTTTACACCAAATGGTTTCCTTTGGAAATTTATTCATCATTAGTTTCTTTAAAAAATACAAGTGAAAAAAGGAAACTTTTTCTGAAGAGATTTTACATCTCATATTCATTTTACGTTTTTCTCATGCTAAGTAAATAGTGCTTAACAGAAAAAAGACCACAAAACTTATAGGTTCTGCACTATGCTCTATAGTGTCTACCCTAGGTGCCTCTCATAATAAGTAGTTTTTTACTTTGTTCTACGGCCTTTTTAGGGGTTCTAAGTAAGCCTTCTCTTAGGTAGCTCTTTCCTTAGTCCCATTAATTCCAAGCAACTCATCTTCGGAAGGTCCGACCGCCAATTTCATATGAACCATTTCACTTAGGTTTTACCAATAATTTCTTATTTTTTATGCGAAACAAAGGCCTAGAACACCACAAGGTACAAAATTAATGGGCTTCCAGTGATTCCATCGTATTTACTTCATTGTCTCAATGCTCACTTTAAGCAAATCATACTCTAAGTAGCTTTTAGTTTAGTTGTTGGCTTTTCTTACTTTGGATAATATTTTCTCCAAATACTAAATAACCTTTACATTTACTTGAGTAATGTAACGATCTGACCTATACAAACAGATAGACTAAGTAATTTTTTTAAAATAATTAATTTAAGTTGAAGATATATAATTTATTTTACTAAATTTAAGAGATCTTCCTCGTAATTATTAGATGTCCCTATTTTAGAATGTAAGATTCCCCAATTAGTTAGATAGTCCAATTAATCCTATATTCATTACTTATTGGAGGCAAGATCAGCAAATTAATGAGATAATTCTTATAATCTTTAGTTCTGATTAATTACTAAAAAAAACTAAACTTATTAATCTGCATTCATTGGATTGGGCCTACACAAATAATATAAGAATTAATTAAGGACTGTGTTGGATAATGAGGGTCTTTCTAAATATAAATCTCGATTATACTAATGAATGATGTAAGATCCCCCATTTAGTGACTTTTAAGATAAAAAAGAATTATTGGGACTGAATTTATTTTAAGTAATCCTCCATTTAGGTAGTTAGTTCAGCTGCTTCAACATCCAATACCTATAGGTTAGATCCACTATATTATTAAAAATGGTGCTTACAAATTTTAACTTTAATTAACTACTTTTGAAAAATAACTAAACCCATTAGTTTGTAATAATTGGGCCGAACTACTATATCGAAGATCTTGAAATATCTATCCACCTTACGAAATTTTAAAATTTTGTGTTCCGAATTTCTTTCCTTAGCCCATGAGGCTAGCTAATATCGAAATTCATTCTAGTTCATCATTCAATTCTGTCCTGGATTCCCATTGATAACAAGTTCAATAACCTAGCCCAATTAGAAATTAATGGAAATGAATTAGCCCTTTAAAATTTTAGGAAAATTAAAATCTATAAAAAATTCCTACTAGTATATATCAGATCATGCCTAACCAATATAGGATGTGGAGTTAATTTTAAAAATCTTACAATTAATCCTTTATTGTAATTTTTAAATAGGACAATCACTGCTCCACACCTTGATTATTTTTAAAGCCTTGGAGGTAGCATTACTCTCCACAAGGAGGCCAAGGAGGCAAATAGAGTAGTGTACCAAAATATCAAATTTGATCAAGCAGACTATAGAATAGAGTCAACTCCAAAATAATTTGGAGTCATTTTAATTATTTTTTAATCCAACAAACAAAATTATACATGAATTAGTAGATATTTCTCAATCTAACACTTGCAATTAATAAATATATAATTTATATATTACTTTAAATTTTGATTTAAATAAATTTAAAAAAAATAACATATTTTAATAACTGTTTTTACTAGATTCGAAGAGTCAACTACAAAATCTATCAATAGGGAGTCGCTCTTAGAGTTTGACTCCAAAAACAATAGAGTGAAGTCCACTCAAAGAGTTTTTTTGAGTTAAAAAAAGTTTTAGATCAACTACCAATAATACAAAAAAATCTATTTAAATGCATTAACAATACAGTCATAAACATATATTAAACATATGCATAATATGTTTATATGCCCGTACAATCATGCAATTACACAACTTGTGATGTGCACAAAACAAATTATTACATCTAGTCAAATTCTAAAAGAACGTAGCTTTTCTTTATATATATATTTTTTATAGAAAGAATCCCTTTTTTTTGAAAAATATTATGTATGTTGTTGTGTAGAATTTGCGGATATTGCCAACACAACTGGGATAAGTCACCACTATTTCTGATATAGGAGAAATCATTTCCACCATACCTATTATGGTATAGCGAAGCTGCCAACATCAATGTATTGGCTGATATTGCAAACCATGACCACATTACTACCTTTATTACCGAATAGTCTATAGCTTATAGAATTCATTTAAAGTTTAAACAATATTTGATAACAATAGCCCTCTACATTGAAAACTACTCTTACTAGGTTTGGTTGTGTAAATTATTTTTAATGGAAAGATCCAAATGCTATATTTAAACAATATTTGATAACAATAGCCCTTGTTACGGGGCTATCTTCAAGGTAAAATTTTTCGTTTTCCCTACAGCACCGCACGGTGTATTCCCACTCCTGGGAACACCAACCTTTCACAAGTAGCACAACACGCAACAAGATCTGCGTACTCGGAAGCTGAGTTCCGAAAGAAAATCCTCAACTCCCCTCAACACGACCCGGCACAGCAACACCGCACTCGACTGCTCCAAATAGCGGTATTACTGTCGGTACCGATCTGCACGCTAAACATAGATCCCGGCACCTACACCAGCACGTGCCCACCAAACTATTTTGTGTCGCGCCCCAAATACCAGCACCCAGTCCCGGTACTTCAAGTCTTGGAATCCACCGAACCTGAACCCAGTACCCAATATCGACGCAAGACAATAATATTACTGGAACTCTTTCCCAACCTTTATTCAACTAGAATCAAAGGAAATATAAGCAATCCCAACCCAGAATTACTTGCAAGTCCTGGACAAGCAACTCCCACGACTTTGCCCCTCAACACTCACAAGAGGCAACCTCACAACCCCAAGTCGATCCCCTCTAATCAACCTGTTTTACATGCAACTCTCAGCAAGTAGGTTGTACAAGAGAATGACGTGTACCTGATCCTAAGGCAGACTCAACAACCACACACCTCGCAGTCGCCCACTCGTGATCCCAACTCAAACTCCACGAATTGGCTACAGCAATCGCAAGCATCTCCTTGCACGATCCAGGCTATTCTCTCCACAAAGAATGCACAAGTCTTCTCTCCATTTCCTAGACGTCCTCCCTTCACCAGAGTTCGTCTATATATATGCTCCCACCATAACGTGTTATCCAATTCCAAGATAAACTCCAAATCTGCTCGCAATCCTTATCTCCAAGGGCTGCAAACCATGACATCACAACTTAGGCTTGATCACGTCCAAATTTGATCCCATGGCTGACCTTCATCTCTATCCACGAGTCGGTTGCTTCCATCCTTATTGGCAACAAGATCTGATATCTCCTTCGATGCAAGTCGGCTGCATGGTCGAACCTTCCTGGTTCGACCCCAGCCTACTCACGGCCAACATTCAGCCCAAGTCCCAGCAGAACTCCCAGCATCGCTAGAATTCCTACTGCCACTAGAATTTCCAGCACCGCTACCCATACTGCTCCAGAAACCGGCATCGCTCATTGCTGAGTTCCGCTCCTGGGATCGGCATCGCTCATTGCTAGTAGTGCAATTTTTCTCAGTAGCACCAGCGCCCCTACCGCTCCAAATAGTGGTAGCGCCCAACGCTGTTTTCGCTACAAATATCAGCCCCGGGTATCGGCCCACTCTGTATACAACCACCTCGTGCACCCGAAACCTGCAACCTGAAGTTCGTTGACTTGCTCGGTCACGCTCAATCACACTCGGTAATGCACAGACATGCTGCCCGGTAATGCTCGATACTACTCGGCAATGCTTGGCAATGCTCGGCACTGCTCGGCAATGCTCGGTACGACTCCCACATGAGGCTGCTCGGTGCGGCACCCAGCACCACATCTTGGCACATCATGCACCATAACCCGATCCTTGCCTGCAACTATAACACTGGTAAACACTTGGTAAGTTGTTTCACCACTTGGATAGCGCCGACTACCCATGTTTGGATGCAAGATGACTAGGAACAACTCCCAAAACCTAGTCCCCGAACCATCCATGACCTAAGGCTGTAACAGCTCTCCCCCACCAATGAGACCCGATGTCCTCATCGGAAGGTTAAGTCCTCCCCTCTTCTTGATTCTGCTCCCACTGTACCACACGCCCCTCTTTGATCCATTGGTAGTATCCACGGCTCCCCCTTCCAGTTGTTCTGATACTTCGTTTGCTCATCAGTTGCATAAAGTCCATCCAGCCTTTGCACCCATGAATTCCTCACTAGCTTGAAGTACTGCTACCAATCATTGGGTGAAGTTTTCCACAAACGAGTTCTTCCCGGATTGATCAAATCCGCATGGAATGGATTCCGAAAACTAACACAAAGAGTAGGATGAAATCTGTACCTCTGCATCCTAAGTTGTGGCTTGAGCTTCAGCTTGTTTAATTCGGCAAGTGCATCAACCACACCTTCGTACAGCGCCTGCTCCTCCTAGCAAACCTCGGTATAGCTGACCACCCCTCTCTATGATCCTGTAGAGCAATCCCTTGTAGTGTTAGGGATTGGTTGCCCCTAGCTGAACAACAATGCATAGCATGTCTGGACTACATCACACCAAGAAGCTTCAACCGACTCCTCCAGTTTTTGGTGTCGACATGCCGCACATACTCCTCTCTGAGTACTGCACTCGACTTATCAATCTGCTCCTCAAATTGACTTGCTGCCGTTCCTTCCTCATTCAGGAACTCATACCTCTTGTCTGTCGAAACCAACTCCCATGGTCCCTTCGGTGTAAGTCGAAGTTGCAGCTTATTACCATTCGACCTTCCATCCACCTTGTCCTGTGGGTAGCCCAACCAGGACTTCACGAAAGCCAACTTATCAGCCTTCATCGAGCACTGATAACACACTCGCATCACGAACGTAGACATCAGGCTACAGCCATAATGTCTTGTCCCCTGGGTGAATCGTGACTCCTCCTTAGGCCTTCGTTGTGATCTACCGATAAGAAAGTATAGCCGACACTTATCTACATAAACCACTGTATCATCTAACCAACACGCTCAATCAGTACTCTACTGATGCCATCAACCAGTTGCTTGCCCCCTTCAGATCCGTCATCACCAACTCCCAAACCTGCCC
>JAVDBV010000598.1:0-12959 GCA_032619315.1 Piper longum
CGACGGCTAGGGTTTCATCGCGCGTGTCGGAGTTCGAATTCGGAGCTCAGCAGCTCCGACATTCAATTAGGTTCAATTGGATGAACTCGGCGGAAAACCATGCAATTCCAATCTTTTGGCAAGTTCGGCGGTTTTCCAACGGGTCCCGGCGGTTTTTCGGCAGCTCCCAGCGGTTTTCCAGCGCTGTCACGGCGGGGCAATTGGGGGTAAGGACCGGCTTCGTCTCGACGAGCCCAACCCAATGATGGTGACAACATAGCCGATCGCGACGGCGATGGCTGTCGGTGACGCCGAATCTGGCCGCGCGGTGGGTCGCTCCAATCGGCCCACGGCTGGCTTCGGTGGCGGCCCTGGGTAGGGGGGAAACACCGAGGAGGTGGTGAGGGTGGTCGTCGACGTCACGGCGGTGACGGTGCGGCCCAGACGGCGGCGAATCGCCTAAAAGGCAGTGGCAGCGTCGCGAGGGGATTACGACGTCGTGGCGGCTGGAAGGCGGTCGGGGACGGTCGGAACGGCACGACGCGGTGGGGTGGCATCGATCGGCGGTAGAGCGGCGTCGGTGACGGTGGCGGCGACAAGGGAACGGCGGCGGCGTCGGGGTTTGGGTGAGGTAGTGTCGGGAGCGAGGTAAAATACCTCGGTGGAGAACTCATAAATAAGTATTGAGTCGATTCCTACTCGAGTCAAAATAATAACTAGCTCGTAATAAATTCTAAAAAAATACAGAAAATAGGAAAAAAATCCCATAAAATAAAAATAAACATCACAACATCCAAATGATATGATCTATAACTAATAACCCACCCTAACTACCAAATAACGTGTCCTAATGCATTAATCGGCCTAAAACCATTTCTACGATTAAATTCATAAAAAGAAAAATTACTGTATACTTTTATATATTCTGATAACTCATCTCACATCTTCTCTTCGATGTTATCATCATATTTTCAGGTATACATGACTCTCATCGCTCATAACTCACGCTAGTCTCGACTCAGCGTGCAGTCTATAAACTGACTCGACTCGAACCGATAGTTGAACCAACTGGTTCGCTGTAATAAAACCCTGACTCGAGTCACGGGTTTTACATACGACGTTTTAAGTAGTTATACGAACATGAAATTTCAAACGAAGGTACCATAATCGTAATGAGAATCCTATTCTAGGAGTAACAAATAGTTTATACATTAACACGTATAATTCTTTAATCTAATGCATGAAATGATATGATATGCGGCACTTAACTAAGTACATAAAAAAACAATAAAATATATCTCACAATAATTAGTAAATCATTTGGTTAATTACTTATAAATGAACAATGATAATTTAATATTTAATTAATTGACACAAGCTAAATTTATATGGTCGCACCAAATCATTAATCGTTATCAGGAAAAAAATCAAAACATACAAGTAACTACTTGAACTCGTAAGGATGTCAATATTTATCAACGCATAAATTAATACTTAATCGTATATAATATCGAACAAAATATTAAAATAGATTAACCAATGATAATTCCTCAAATGATTAAAATATACTAATATATAAGCTATCTATATTCTAACTCATAAATTAATATTCTAGTTTCTGCTTCGTAAACCATATATAATGGTTAGAATTGTAATCAACTTTATAACATATTAATTCAGCCAAAAATAAATATAATAATTTATACATTTATTAAAAATCATTCTCATAGCAAATAATAATTATACGTTGATAAATTAACACAATACAAAACTAATGCTTTATTGATTAAATAACATTTTAAAAATTTGATAACTATATAATAGTTGTATTATATATATAATATAATGGAGCAACTAATATCACAATAACTAATTTAAACTTAATATAAACTATACACTTTATGAGACATTATATTTAATTAAATATTACATTATTTTCAAATGAACCTCTTGTCTTAATTTATAACGTTAATATTGATCTATATAGCTTAAAATCAAGAAGAGCAATATTAACTAGTTTATTAATAGCAAACATGTATCACTTAAGAAATATTATAATGTTATTACCAACTTAGTTAATTAGGCATGTACATAACACACTCTTTATGTAGTCTGACCCATAGAAAACACAAACCAAAACGTACAAAATAGTTTGTTGATTTATTTTTAAATTTTTATAAAGATCTAGAGGTCAATAAGTCTAAATAATGGCAAGTAATAATTAATTACATTATAATTAGATAAATGAAATGAAATTATCATAGTCACTATTTAATATAATACCAATATGAATTTACATACAAAACAAATAATGAATTAATGCAAATAATACTTATCATGATACAAAATAGTAATAATATTAATGTTAATTAATATAAATAGGAAAATTAATTATATTATTAATAAAAACAAGATAATTAATTTAATTCACAAACCATGAGAAGTAGAAAAATAAAATAAGAAATAATGTCTAAAAGAAAAATAGTTATAGTTTCCCACCCAAAAATTCATGCAACGACATGTAAAAATATGGAATCATGCACATTGGATAAGAAGAAATCAAACAAATCTTCATAATAAAAAATATAAAAAAATAAAACGAAGAGATGCATGCATGAAGAATGGAGAAAAAAACTAAGGAGAGGGGAAACAAAGAATAACAAGTAAGAGGGAAGGTAAAAGAGTAGAAAAGGTTGACGCCAAAAGGAAGGGGAGGAGAAGAAAAAGTGGCGATAACGAAAAAATAAAAACTCAACCAAACGGTTTTAACGTGTTTAGTGATTCTGATTCGGTTAAAATCTTCTTCATATCTTCTAATGTCCAATCCTCACAAATCACAAAGACCTATCTACCCAATCTTTATAAAAACTCCACTACTTGATAACCAAAATGGCTAGCCCTACCAGTTAAACCCTAATTATCCATAGCACTCACTTGGTTGATCCAAATGGATTAACATTTTTTCATTATTATTATTTTACTTTTATTTTTTTTCTATTTTTTATTTTTTATTTAATAAGAATTAACTTAACATGATTTGGAAGATAAGAATTTAATTAAATAATATTTAAGACTTATTCCAAAATTTATAAAATTTTAAATAAAATAACATAAAATTTTTGGGGGTTTTATATTCTCCCCAACTTAGGAATTTTCGCCCTCGAAAATATAATAGGGTGTCATAATGAGAAAATTATTTAATCGTCTAACCTCCCGCTTAAACTATGCTAGGCATTTCTTCTATGATGTGTTGGTATACTTATAACTAGCTCTATAGAAATTAATTCAAATATCTTCATATTTTTATATTTAAGTTTATTTTTTAAAAATCACGATTTACAATTTTTCTATACTTCTATTTTTGTCAGGGTTGAACACGTGAACCTTTTCTATCTACTTCTTCACTACTTCTACGTTTTAAACTTAAATTGTTCAAGGACACTTCAAAAGTTGATCCTTTATTGCCCCAAGCTGTCCCAAATCAAAAGTCTAATAACAGAATCCTCAAGCTGCCCCAACTCTACCCATCCTTCCATGCTCACACCTGCGGAGACAATTCCGCATTAGTGATAAAAACACTAAATCATATAATTACAAGAAATAAGTTAATATATTCCACAATATCTGAATTTAAGTCTTTAATGATTATGAGCCTATGTCGAGCTCTTATTATGCTGAGAAGAGTAGCTGCCCCATCCCAACTATAATTCTATGTATGCGCACACACGCTACGTGGCTCACAGCTTGTAATTACCGATATTTATTATTGACTCATCTTCTCGGTATCACAAGTACATAATGGGTCGTCTTTTGCCAATGCGCCCTGTCACCCCTTTCGGCATGGGGTCAGATATTTTATCTCCTAAGTAATTTTAAAAGTAGAGCCCCATGTCAGACTGAGTTAATACTTTGACCCCAGTTGCACTCGGTGCTTGGTGGTCGAATTTATACTCAGGCCGACCAGGGCTACCAAAAAAGAATATATAACATTTTAAATAATTATATGAACTTAGAAATTCAGACGAAGGTACCATAATCGCAATGAGAATCCTATTCTAGGAGTCACAAATAGTTTATAAGTTAACAGGTATAATTCCTTAGTCTAATGCATTAAATGTTATGACACGCGGCACTTAACTAAGTACAAAAAGAAATAATAAAATATATCTCACAATAATTAGTTAATCATTTGGTTAATTACTTATAAGTGAACAATGATAATTGAATATTAATTAATTGGAACAAGCTAAATTTATATGGTCACATCAAATCATTACTCATTATTTGGAAAAATCAAAACATACCAGCAACTACTTGGACTCATAAGGATGCCAATATTTATCAACCTATAAATTAATAATTAATTGTAAATAATAGCGAACAAAATATTAAAATAGATAACCGATGATAATTCCTCAAATAATTAAAATATACTAATATGCAAGCTATCTATATTTTAATTTATAAATTAATAATCTACTTTATTTCTCATCAACCACATACAATAATTAAAATTGTAAGCCAATTTATAAGTTATTAATTCGGCAAAAAATAAATATAATAATTCATATATTTATTAAAATTAATTTATCATTCTTGTAGTGAAGAATAATTATAAATTGATTAACATTTTAAAAGTTTGATGCATATATAATGGTTGTATTATATATATATATATATATATATATATAATTTAATGGAGTAACTAATATCACAATAATTAATTTAAGTTAATATAAACTATATAATTTAATTAATTATTATATTATTTTTAAATAAACGTCTTGTCTTAATTTATAATGTTAATACTGATCTTCTATTATACTTTTTTGTGATAAATTATGTAAAATTAAATGTCAAAAAGAAAAGATAATTTGGTGAAAATCTTAATTGCATCTTGTCAACATAAAATACCCGAAAATTGGGTTGTCTTATCAATTAGTGGAAGATCAAAATTTTTATCATGAATTACTTACTAAAATTTAAAAGAAAATACTAAAAGAAACAGGAATCGGGATCTCCATATCCAGAGAAAAGTTCAAAATGCCCACATTCTATATTAACAACAAATAATTGACACTATGATATATAGCAAATGTTTGCAATCATATTAATGAATTTCAAATACAACAAAGTAGTGAACATATAAAAATCAACCATTACCAGCCACAAATATTCCAAACCATCAATCTAACCCTTACAACACCAATATTTATAAAGAAAAATTAAAAATCAACACAAACTTCAAACACAAAGAACAAATGATGATATGTTCAAAGGTCTTCCTCAAAGAAGATGCCAAACTTTTCCATTTCGGATTTTGGTCCGACCATGCCAATCTCAATCCCACCGTCTCCATCTCTACTCTCTGCCAATGACATCGCTCCGTTGCCTTCGATGGAGTTCACTTCCACTTTCTTGGGCACGCCCCACCCAAAATCAATGCCGTAAACCCCCAACCGCGGGGAGCCCGCAATTGACAGAACCCGTTCGTGAACAAGTTTAACAAACTCCTGCACCATCTCCCTCAACCCTACCACCGGCCGACTCTCTAGGCCTTCAATTCCCGACCGAATTGCCTTTGATGCTGCAATGATCCCTTTTGTGTCCTCTACAAGCTCTGCCCCACTGGCCTCACAGTAAACTCCTCCTATGCAGTTGCCGAAGTAGGCCGCCGGCATCGGCGGGTCTAGCCGTCTCCGGCAATCCCCGGCAAAGCTCATATAAACAGTACGATTATGGTCCCCGCGAGCCTTGGTCAAGCACACCCACACATGCGAACAAGCCGCTACAAATGTGGACGGACGAACACCCGTGACCGATGCAATCCGAACTCGTAGCTTCTCGATCTGTGACCGAGTTAGTTCAAACGTCGTCCGAGTAAACGCACCGAGTTGGATCATTTTGGGCACCAACTCGGCGAGACTAGCTTCCAACTCGGGCCCGACTCGTTTCAGGTCTTGTAAGAACCCCATCTTGTGCTCGTCGAGCTCTCCCAGCACTCCCCGGTCGTAGACGGGCGGCGCCGGCGCCCCCCACTGATCGATGCCTGACCTGTGGATGGATGCCCAGGATTTGAGGAAGCGGGTGGAGCTGTTTCCGTCAGCGGCGGCATGGTGGATGGACACCCCGAGGCAGAATCCGGTGCCGGGGAAGATGGTCACCTGCACCGCACATATTGGAGACCGGCCCATGCTATCAGCCGCAGGGAGGGCAGGAACGAGTGGATGCATCATCCTCACGTCCTTTGAGCTATCGGAGATGAGGGCTGCGAAGTCAGCATCAGATTCGGCGACGACGAACGAGACGGAGTCACCGTCGGCATAGGCTATGACGAGCTCGCCCGTCTCCGAGGATGGGACGAGGTGACCGGCGAGGGAGAAGTAGGATTGGAGAGTTAGGGAGAAGGAATGTCGGAGGGCGGGAATGTGGTTGCTGAGGAAATCATGGACGGTGGCAATGTTGGTAGAGTGGTAGAAGAAGAGACGCTGGACAGGACCCATGAAGAGCCATAGGACGTCGTAGAAGGTGAGGGGCAGGACAGTGTCGGGGACGGAGGAAGGCGGCGGCGACACTCGTCGGCTCTCCACCACCTTCACCGCCTGTGATGCCGTCGATTCATTCTCAGATCGACCGACAGCCATGGCTAGCTAGTGTTTATGGATTGATGAGGACCTATAAGAGGAGGAAAGGGTTGAAGTGATCTGAAGTTTGTGAAGAACAGGTGCATGAATTTATAGTAGGAGGAGGCATTTGAGGCCATGCATGGGAGGTAGAGAAGAGGATAAGAGGCAATGTTGTTATTATGTATATGCGATGACAGAAAAGAGAACTTAATATATATGTTCTTCTTCTTGTTGGTTTGTGTCCGGATTAGCTCAAAATGATACATATTGAAAATTTAATATCTTAATATAAGAGAGGCCACACATGTATACTCCAAATTGCTTCAAAAGCCTAATTACAAGCGAGTGTCCAATTGATTCTTCAAATTGTCTCTGCAACTCAAACGCGCACGTCCGGACTTTCTTACATCGCACATTTGTTGGTAGGACATTGACAAATCGAAGGAGTTTCCATATAGTTGAAAAGTAGCTCCATTTCAATTGGGATTATAACATGGGAGTTTCCATATAGAATTTGATTCTTCAAATTACAAAACTTTGAAGAATTGAAAATATAGGCTTATGCGTATGACTTGGGTAAAATAGTAGCACAGCTTGATCTAATTTGTGCAGAAACAAAATAAAAATGTCTAAGAGAATCTGGACTCGTGCATTATATCGTCTCGTCCAGCAGGGAGCTAATACAATCCAGCTTCACCTCCAGAAATTAGAATTCTACAGGTATATAATTCTTAACCATGACTTGGGAGGGGTGCGCCATGCCCAACCTGTAGTGCAGCACTTGAGGGCCCCTCAGAGAAAGTTAACAGTGGTGGGCCCTTCACCACAAGAAGTTATTTAAATATTATGTGACCCAATTGGCAATGTATCAGATACTAAACTGATGAAAACAGACACTACGATCTTAACCGAAGGGCCGAGAAATGCATGCTTCGGCAATGGGCCGATGACCCATTTTGTAGAAGTTGTCTGCACCGAATATTGTCATTCATATTCGACGTGGGACAAGTTCATACGCATGGTCAACTATGTACAGTCTTTCCGGAGAATTGTCGAAACGACAACCTTAGCAATTCAACCCCCTTTGCAGTAGTCAAGAAAACCTAACAAGGTGTTGGGTCTTTTGTTTGCCATGGCCAGATCCAGAAGAGGCGCCGTATAGGTACTACATAGATTGACGATCCAATAAAAATATAGTCCAGTGTAAAGCTCTCAAAAAATATCGAGGTCGAGAAACCACATGTCGCGCTATAACTAAAGGGCAATAACAACTTCTAAAGCGGGCGAGGTTATCAATTGGAAATGCGGTATCAGTAGCCTGCATTTTCTGCAGCCAACCTTACAGGAGTAGTTTGTAATGATTTCTTCTTTCCTCAATTTAACTTTATCGACGATTAATACAAAGTTCTTACAAAGATAAGGTGGGCACCGCCAGTGCCACAATTAAATAAGGATTATTTGCGACAAAATCGAAGCCAATAATTCACAGACAAATACACAAATTTCTATACACAACCTTGAAATTCCATTTCGATTAGAGAATTGGGCCTATAAATACAAAAGTTGCAAACAAAATGCAAAAATGAAAACAGGATTGAAGAGGAAATGTACGAAATAGCTACTTAGCTGAGCATTTTATGTAAGGTCACCTAGGGCCGGACAACACGTCAGGTTGAAGAGCATACGTTGAATGTACAATCCATTCTGAAGGTCGGGTCAGAATATGGTCAGTTTCTATCTGGCTGACCTCCACTCTCTGCCATTCTTCCCACCTTTCCGCCAATCCATCACCCTCAAGCATTCTAACAACCTCTGACATTTTTGGTCTTTCCATTGGAGAACCCTGGGTACAAAGAAGTGCTACCTGGATAAGATGCTCCACCTCATGTTCCACGTAGTTGTCTTTCAAGTCTGGATCGATCAACATGTTGAGCTTCTTCTCTTTAAGAAGGCTCTTAACCTGCAAACAATAGTTCAATTCATGTCAGCAAGGAGAAATACAAATCAAAAATCACATGATAATGATTCCGAATCCGAACAGATAGCAGGAGATAACTCCACCTAGCCCAAATTAAAGCAACCCTGTGTGCAATCTCAAATCCCCCAACATTAAAAGTGCATCATGATGTGATATTAGAGCAGACCAAAACACCCCCTACCCATTTTGTAGGATTATGATCCTCTATGGTAGAGTCACACAACTCTAAAGTATCTGAAACAAATATATCGTAGCCCAACTCGGCATCGGTGCAATTCACCCTTTTTACTCCGTGAATACCTAGTTGTAGTTTTCCTTTCAGAAAAGTAGACAAGCAGGAAATGGTATGATACACCACTAGTGGTGCAAGTACGTAAACCATTGCACTCGGACCAACAGAGTGTTTAAGACATGTAAAACCGAGATGCCACATTTTGCAAGTTTAAAACTGATGAGCTCCTATGCAAGTTGTTCAGAAAGCCTTTGCTATTAGGAGAGTGGTTAATTATTTCACTCAAGTACCATGAGTCCACCAAACACAATTTTATCAGAAAGAGAGAGATTATATACCCAATCAAGTAGCATGACATCGTCATCACTGGCAAGACGAGCAAGGTCAAATGCTCTTTGTTTTGTAATAAGTTCCAGTAGCATGATCCCGTATCCAAACACATCAGTCTTTTCAGAAGACTTTCCCGTTGAGAGATACTCGGGAGCAATATGGCCAATGGTGCCGCGAACAGCTGTAGTCACATGGGTGTCTTTATAGTCCATAAGTTTGGCCAGGCCAAAATCCCCAACAACTGCCTCGAATTCTTCATCCAGCAATATATTTGCAGCTTTAACATCACGGTGGATAATTTTGGGATCACAGTGATCATGCAAATAAGCAAGACCTCTTGCAGATCCAAGTGCAATCCGCTGCCGTGTAGGCCAATCCAGAGGTGGAGTGATTTCAGGACGCTCTGAAAAAGACAGAAAATATTCATTGGTATTAAATGCTGACAAATCAGATTGAAATTAGATAGTAGTATACATCTAAAAAACTTAAAAGTCGAATTGACATAAGATAAGCACTACCTCTTAGGCAGGAAGCAACACTTCCATTAACCATATACGGATAAACAAGCAAGCGTTCCGTGGGTGTCATGCAAAATCCACAAAGTCGGAGAAGGTTTCTGTGCACGGCCATGCTAATCATTTCTACTTCTGTTTGAAATTGCAGCTCTCCACCTGGTGTCCGCTCTTCCTTTAATCGTTTTACTGCCACCAGTGAACCATCTGCAAGTCGCCCCTTATAAACCTTACCAAATCCACCTCTACCAAGGATATTTTTATTGCTAAAACCATCTGTAGCAACTTGAAGCTCCCGTAATGAGAATCTCTTGAGCTGTCCAAGATGAACTTCTGGGTCTTCTTCAGCTGCAAGTGGTTAAAGGTATCTGCTCACATATCCTATGTAAATCCCTCCATTGTTGATAACAAAAAATAGAAATTTTACGAACCGGGAACATCAAAGAAAGGCTCTTGAGGCTTTCGGCGGCGCCACCAAGCAAAAGCAATTGCAGGAGCAGCAAAGAGTAAAGCTGCACCAGCCGCTACAACTCCAGCAATGGCTCCAGTACTCGAAACAATGCTTCCTGACATATCATTGATAACAAATTTTATGAACACTGTGATCTCCAGCAAAGTATATATCCACCAAAAATGTTCACTGACAAAGTTTATAACCTGAACTTTGCTGATTTGGCGGTGCAACAAACGGGGGTGGGGGAGAGAATGGTGGTTCGTTAGGACAAGGATGTCCAGTGACAGGCCCACAAAGTCCACTGTTATTGGCAAAACTGCAAATGATAAATAAAATCAGCAGTATATAATGAGTTAACCATAAATTACCTTCCACAATTAGCAGACACTGATTACAAACCTTATAGGAGTAAATAATGAGAAAGAGCCACTGGAAGGCACTGGACCGCGAAGAACGTTATTGGACAGATCCCTACATTTATCCATTAGAAACATTAAACATCATGCACATACACCTTCTAGAAGCTACCCCGGCTACTGAATGTTTAGAACTTTATAACAATAAAAGAACCAACTTACAGGACTTGCAATGCCGTGACATTTGTCAACGAATAGGGGATATGACCTGAGAGGCTGTTGTTGTTAAGCCGACTATCCTTACACAAACCAACAGATAAGGTTAAACTCCTATGTATATTTCAATAGAAGAAAGACATGAAGCAAGCAAATGCTTATAGATATTTTTGCAACTTAGCATGCTCCATACGGAAGATTTATATCAAGGACAATCCAAAAGAAAATATTTATCAAAATCTTGGAAGGAAAGGACTTCTTATTTATGAGATGCTCATCATAAGACTTCAGAACAAAAATATTACGATATATTTTTGGTTTTAGATTCCCTTTCTTTATCTTTCTATTCCTTTTCTCCAAAATTAGGTCCTCGGTGTACATTTTTTTTGTTATGTAATACATGACAGAAATGCAAGTTTGCAAGAAAAACCCAGAAGTACAGCATGTACTGCAAAGAAATTACATAAAAAATATCAGTCTCATGAAAAAAATCTCATGTTATAAAAAGGAAACCCCAGCCTCATCCCCTCACCCAAGACAGAGATTTCTCCAAGATATCTAGGAATAAGTAAAACCATGGGTTGAATAGGGTTGAAATCTAAAAACGATACTGCATAAGTACACAACTAAAACAACTATTCGGTTACTCCCCTGAACCTAGGAGCATTGAGTACCTATTATGACAAACATTGTATCCTCTGGTATAATCAGTATGAATAATGGAGCATTTTGTACAGAAAAGAGAAGTCTGTGCCATCATGAAAAAACATTGTAGCTTTTTACCCCTCAATACAACAGAATACGATAAAGAGAAAAGTAAAACATACAGAAAACGAAGCTTTGTCAGCCCACCCAAAGTGTCAGGTATTGGACCCTGAAAATTGTTTAAATACAAATCCAAGCTGACTAGGTTTGTCAAATTCCCAAGATCACTGGGAATAGTTCCACTTATATGGTTACTGTAAAGCTCCCTGCCAAATTGCCGACATTCAATAGTATCGTTATAACTACTATAATAAGCAAACAGAAAAATAGGTGGTTCTGTAAGCATGCTGATTCAGGACCAAACATTGATGAACATGGACATGCATGACTACACAAAATATTACTCACAAGTACTGTAACTTTTTGAGCTGACCAAGATCAGGAACCAGTGCACCTGATAAATCAGCATTTCCAAGATCTCTGGAGACAGAAATCAAGCCAAAAAAATTAGTATCACAAAGCTATCCCGTTGGTCTCTCTTCTTTGACAAGAACATATTGCCCTTCTAGCATCACAAACTTGATAGACTTACACTCTTATAACATTGTTCTCACTGTTGCATGTAACATGAAACCAAGTGCATGGATTAACAAGGGTCGAGTCCCAACTCTGCAACACATTGTTAGGATCCCTTAGATTTAATTTCAGAGCATTTAAAGCATCGCCTGCAAGAACAGATAGGAAATCACAAGTCATCTCACAAGCTACAGGAAGCGTGAAATCAACAGTTTGTATACGAATGCATGCAGGAAACCCATTATGCCTCAGCTTCTATTACGATCATCCAATCAGCATTAGCTTCTGACAAGCAGTAACAGTAACCCAGTATTAATTCTTCACTCTCCTAACTAGAAGGACAAAAATGTTTTATGCGTGTACTTCTTCGACATTAAGTGACACCTATTCTTAAAGAAGCAATAATGTGGCTATACAGCATGAAATATCCACAATTATATGGTAAATGACCTCCCAATTATCTCTAATTATGACCACTGTTACATTCCCTAATTAACTTCGATGGGGAGTATCTTATCATTATCGACAATATACTGGGATAAAAAAAAGGTTCACCAAGCTGTTGTGAAGTCGCCCAAAGTGCCCTACTCCCAAGAACAATCAAGACTGAACTGGGTCAACTACCAACTTGACCCACTCAACGATCAAATCCCCAACCTAATCCAACATTACCACACCCAAAACAAGCTTGAATCAACAACAATCAAGCTGAACAACACACATAACAAGTCAACCATCATCATCAGCTCATTACAGACTACACATAATCACCCACAAGACTTGCAGAAACATCAGCACAACATAATCATACAATCACACAAACAGCAGAAATCATCATTTTATTAAAAAAAAAAAACAGTTCTAGCTCCTCACACCCGAATGGATCCAACAAAAAGGACAATCATCTCAAACAAGAACCAGCAAAATCGAAGGAGAAAGAAGACGCTACCCTCCACATTTGCTCCGACGCCAAGCAAGAGCCGCAGCACGAGCAA
>JAVDBV010000599.1:0-13093 GCA_032619315.1 Piper longum
CGTCTCGGTGAGGCTGACGTGTCTGTACTGTCAACACGATGGGTGGCTAAATCCGGCCAGTCTAGGCTGTGATCGGCGGCGCTCTTGTCGGGGAAGGTGGCTGGGGGGTCAACAACGACGAGGCCACCACTGGACGGTGACGGGATACGGTCACCCGCACCGGAATCGGCGACGTGAATGCTCGCGGGTGCGGCGCTAGGCGCGACGATCCCTGGCGTCGCGGCGGCGTACAACGGCCTGGGTCAGTCGGGGTGACACGACGACGGCGTGGTGGGGCGGAGAAGCGCCAGTCGGCGGCCAGGCTGCGCCGACAGTGACGGCGGCGGCGACAAATGGGGGGCAGTGCTAGGGTTTGGAAAAGAAGTGTCGGGGGAGAAGAAAAACATTGGGTGGCAAACTCGTAAATAAAACTTGACTTGAATCCGTCTCGAGTTAAAAATAATAATTAACGCGTAATAAATCCTAAAAAAATCTAGAAAAATCTGAAAAAATCCCATAAAATAATATAAAATACACAACATCAAAATGACATGGTTTATAACTAATAACCCACCCAAACTGCCCCATAACGCCTCCTAACGCGGTAAACGGCCTAAAACTATTTCTACGGTCACAAAATAAAGAAATCTAAAATCATCATCTCTATACTCTCATATATTCTAATAACTCATTCTCTACTCATTCATGACGTTATCATCACATATTCGGGTACACATGACCCCTCATACCTCATACATGCGACCAACATCGGCTTAGTACACGTGTTCCAAAATATACTCAACTCGAACCGCCGGCTGAACTGATCGGCTAACAACTATAAAACTGTGACTCGAATCATGGGTTTTACAATGAATATGCTTGTCCTTGTTTGGGTTTGATACCCATTATATTCCTTTTCATGTCCTCAATGACTTGGTCATGACAGTTTCAAAAGACAAGGAAGAGATAAGAAGTGATAAAGATAGACGTTGAGAAGCCCTAATTTAAGGCCTCAAATTGTGGAACTAAGAAATTCCCTTGGACATCTATGAACACCTAAACAGTGAAGGAAAATCGTCAGGGCTTATACATTACAAGAAAGAAAAGAGAGAAGAAGGGCATAATAAAGAAGCAGGAAAGGAAGAAGGAAAGGGAAGAGCCCCTTGCTAGAGATCCAAGTTTGATGAACCCCTAGCCCACTGGTGCAGAGCTTAGAGTGTACCTGACTCAACCCAGTTGAGAACCTGTAAGCCGCCATCTTCTCGACCTACTTACAGTCAACCCACGCTGTGCCCAACCACATCGACACTTCCACCAAACTCTCATCCAAGCCACTAACAAACCCAAGTCGATAGCCACCGCCAGAAGAGCCACCGATCACTTGGAAAGTACCAAAAAGAGGCCCATCAGGGCAGTGCAACAGCAATACTTTATCTTTCCAACCTCAACTGCCTCGATCAGTGGGGTGGCCGCCCATCCCGCTACAATCCCATGCATGCAAACACACGCTACGTGGACCACGGACTGTAATTACCGATATTTGCCATTGACTCACCCTCTCAGTATCACAAGTGCATAATGAGCTGTCTGCTTGACATCCTCTTTCAGCATGGGGGCAGGTTTTCAAGTTCTGGATTGCCGCCGCACGACAGAGACTCCATATTTCGCGGGAGCTACCTCGTATCGTGGGTGCTATCTCGTGACAGATACTCCTTATTTCGTGGGTGCCGCCTCGTGCCAGAGACTCTATATTTGTGTTACAAGTAAATTTAAAAATACGGCCCCGTGTCAGACTGAGTCAATTCCTTGACCCCGGTTGCACACAGTGCATAGTGGTCGAATTTGGGCTCAAGTCGACCAGGGCTGCCAGAAGGGAATATACAACATTTCAGTAATTATATGGACCTGGTAGCTTGTACGAACTCCTACGACTGCGATCAACGATCCTAGTCTGAACGAGGACATAAAATTATACTCAGTATAATTTTATTCATGAAGAAAATGCATCCAACTACATGACTAATATAACTATCAATTTTTGGATGGCCTTATAGACCTCAGATCGAGGCGAAACTTCCCACCCCACTGTTTTTGGATGATCCATACACAATGGTGGGGTTATTTCAAAGATTTGGATAATTTAAAGGGACAAACCCGAACATTGGAGTCAAAGATCTCAAAGGCAATCTATTTTAAAGAGGCAAATTTCATTATTTTATGTAAAGTGTAAATTTAAAAATAAAAATAGTGGATTGTGAGTATCAATCTCTCCATGGACTTCTTAGGGATTCGAGTTTAACTCTAAGGAACCACGTAAAGTTTTTGTGTCTTTCCTCCTCGTGATGCTTTATTTTTATTTATTTTATAGCTTACATGGTTTCTTTGCGAGGCAAGAGTGCCTTTGGTCCCCCTTGAACCTACTTATTGACTCAAAATAAAGACTAAATGAACATATTTTGGCAACTCCACTATGGACCAGCTAGATGGTAGAGGTGTTATTTGAAGAAGTTTGTGCAAGCAAAAAGAATGGCGCCGAAAATAAGAAATACGGTGCACCGTAGACAAGGAATATGATTGTGCCAGGGCGGTAGCGCAACGATGGGGAGCCGTGGTGGCACGGCAGTCAGAGGCGGCATTAGCACAGGTGGGAGAGGTGGTGCCTCAATGATCGAGGAGAGAGAATCGCAGGGCAAAAAAATGGTCGATGACATTTTCATAATTAAAATTTAACTCAACTCTAACTTAAGTAAGAAGTAATAACTAAACTCAAATAATAAAAAAATTCAGAAAAGTACGAAAAATATTATAAAATATAATACATACAATAATATTAAAATAAAATACTCAATAACTAATAACCTATCAATTTTTACCGATTTAAGTAAATTGATTCTTTTTCAATTTTTGATAAATCAGTCTATTCAATGATTCCCATCCAATGCGATTAAATGTCCAATTTTGATTTTTGTAACTATGCATATAAGTGGTGTTTAAAGTAAAATATATACTTTTTCTAATTTTAAATGAGAAAGCATATTATCAGTTGTTGTTGATATAAAAATTTTAGTAATTTTTAAATCTAATCACCTATTTAAAACCTATAGTTGTAATTTTTTTTATATAGAAAAAAATACCCTCATAATCCAATCATTCTTGTAATCAAACCGTTGATATTAAAATGAGCTTAAGTAGGATCAGCATCAGCGTGGGTGCTTATACTAATTATTTTCATTGTTTATGTGTCACAAAAAATATAAATTTATCTGTCCGTTCTACAGTCCGTGTTATTTTCTACCGAATCATTTTCATTAGTTGGGGAGTTCACACAGAATTTTACATTCAATATATGAGACAGCCTGGATTGGCCAAATTTTATTGACTAAAGGGGCTAGATAAGGCTGGACTCGGCCAACATCAGCTCCTGTCTCATCCATACTTTGAAGTGTGGTTTTTAAAGTATCCAAAACCTACGATGTGAGTCATGTGAAATGCACGAGATTTGTCAACCACCAAGATCTAACTCCTAGATCTGTATTATCGTTCCGATAAAAGTTTGAAACACTGCCGATTCTAAATTAAGCATTCATCACTATGGTTTCTCTCTAGCAGTAGAGAATTTAACCATGCATCAATCTCTTTCTCAGCTCCCATGGATTCTTATCAACTATAAAAAGTTGGGCAGCAGTCGCACCAATCAAAGGCAAATTGCGCCAATCTTTTTCTCGGTGTCTGCTTTTCACATCATAACACTATTCACGTTATTCTTCGTTGGTCGGCATGGATGCATGTAGCTTACCAACTTGAACTTATTAATGTAACGAACAGTATATTTATGCTGTTCCAGTGATAATACTTCAATTTCTTGGTGGTTATTGCTCGAATGGATCACCTCTCCATTTTTAACATTTTATCTTCAATGCTTGGCCAATATGAATATTTAGGCTATATGTATGCATGTAGCCATAAGAATTTCTCTTACCTAAAAATTTCCTTTCTTTCCAAATAAGCCTAATGATCTCTGCCTGCTCTCTCTACCGAGGGCTGTCCTCATTTATACGTCACAATTGGCCCTGTGCAACTCTGGATCTTGTGTGGGCTCTGTCCAGTTTTTACCGTTCTGCTCTCCGACGTACATTCATTTAATCTTTTTCAAAAGTAATAATGCATTCATTTAATGGTATATGCTTAATCCGCCAAATATATAAATAACAAATCATTTAAGAAAAACTCCATATCAACAATAATCAAGACAGTAACAAGAGAGCCCACAGAAACCGTGTTGCCGGTGATTCACTCCTCTCTTTCTTGTTGTAGCTTCGTTGGCCTTTCGCCGTCATCATCGTCAGAGCATTGATGTCGACTTGTTGTTGGCTATCAACGATGCCCACCATGTTCCTTAAATAACGAGAGCCAAATCCATTGTGCACCACACCCCCTACAAAATGGTTGTGAAGGTCGTTCCCAACTAGTTACGGTGTGAAGACTGAATGCCCACAAGGCGGAACTGCGGCGCCGGAACATTGCCGGTGCTCCTTGCAACTGAGGCTTGAGCAGTGTATTCCTGTTTCTGCATACTTATTAAGATAGTAGGTATGTTTCTCATCGATAACAGAATCGCCCATTAGTTTATATGCTTGTTTGACTAAGTATTTTGGTCCTTTTGGACAACAAATGGTCATTCTTTTAGCTTTCTTCTTGGAGTTAATAACTCCATCCCCCTGTTCTTCGCTCCTGCCGTGTTGTTGTATGTTGGGTCACGGTGCTTGTGAATTTCCAATCATTCTCCGGCGTCTGTGGTCGGCGAAGAAGAAAAAATCCTAAAAATCTGTCCTTTTCCTCGTCTCGATATCAATCTTGAGAAACGAAAGATGAAATTTAGCTGTCTTCCACCTGACCCAGACCACTTTCATGAGCTTGTCGGTGAGTAGTTATTGCTGAAAAAATTGAATAGATGTAAGCAAAGTAGGATTTGCCCAAGGTTGATCCTTGATTTTCATGACAAATGATTTCCAATATAGCTAAAAAAATTTCGGCCACCATCCACCGAGATTGGCCAATCAACACAGATGGGGGGGGGGGGGGGCATCTAGTGTCCACAAGCCTAAGCACTTTTTTCATTAAATCACGTCGTATGCTAACTTTACAGAGACTACCCTCAAAACCCGGTCACTAATTTCTGGTATGTCATTAAGCAAACTGGCAGAAGACAATCACTTTCTTCGGGGCTAGAACTCCTTTTTACGTTGTAACGCTAAAAAGATAGACATTTCCCTTGCGGATTGGATTGATCAAAATGAAATGTTAGTATCTATTTAGCTATACTAAATAGTCTTTCTGCATAAAATGGACGGTACTGGTATTATACTCTGCTATAAGCCTTCAACTAAAGACTGGGTTTTGCAGGATGCCCACTGGCAGGATGTGGGCAGTTCTTCTTCAGGCCATGCTACTTTTGCTATCCAAAGCAAATGGAATCATTGTGAAGATCACCTATGTTGAGTCAGCGGTTGCCAAGGGTGCAGGTGCTGTTTCCCCTCAAGAACCTTTCTTCAACTTTTTAACAGAGAACCATTCTTACATTTAGAGCTTGTTTTTCTCTGGTGATTGATGGCCACAGTGTGCTTAGACGGAAGCCCACCGGCTTATCATATTGACAAGGGATTTGGGGCGGGAGTAAACAATTGGCTAATCCTACTTGAGGTTGGTGCTTGGTCTATCTTTGTCTGCACACATGTTTCTTTTTCCATTCTTATCGATCGGATTTCTGGATTCGATTCTTTTCACTATAGGGTGGAGGATGGTGCAACAATGTTACAACTTGTTTGGCGCGCAGAACAGCGCGGTTGGGCTCCTCAACGAAGATGGCGACAGAGCTTGCGTTTTCTGCAATCTTGAGCAGCAAACCTAAGTTTAACCCAGGTAGAAACTACATCCTGAGATGATATTAAACCTTCAATATTTACTGAAAAAGTTTGTCGCTAACTCTGTAAAATCTAGACTTCTATAACTGGAACAGAGTCAAGGTTCGTTACTGCGATGGATCGTCGTTCACCGGCGACGTTGACGAAGTGAATCCGGTTAGTTTTTGTCTGTTCAACCCATAAATCACCCGCAACCTTGGCAAATAACTCCTTTTTGAACAATCAATTTGAGCAGACAACCAAGCTCTATTTCAGAGGTGCGAGAGTTTTTGGTGCTATCATCGACGACTTGCTAGCTAAAGGGATGAACAAAGCAGAAAATGTACGAACCCGTTAAGCAATTCTTGTTATTAAAATCTTAATATAACGAACATGAGTCACAAGTTTGTATACGGTTCCAGACTCTTCTCTCTGGCTGTTCAGCTGGTGGATTAGGAGCCATACTCAACTGCGATAGGTTCCGTGCCATTTTACCGGCGACCACCAATGTCAAATGCATGTCTGATGCTGGCTACTTCATCAACGCGTAGGTCTTTCTTCCTTGATCTTCAACGTTGCTGTTTTCTTGTTTCTTTCCTTACAATACTAATGGTGATCTATTCATCCCAGCAAGGACATTACAGGTTACGAACGCATCCAAAAGTTCTATGATGAAGTTGTTAGCCTTCATGTAATTCTGCAAATTCCCTTTTGCTTGTTGTTTGTATGTGGGGATTTGATGATCTTAAACATTAATTATTTTCAGTTCATAAAATAAGTCTAATCACCACTAATTCTGGGCAGGGGTCGGCCAAGAATTTGCCACCGTCGTGCACGTCGAAGATGCAACCAGGCTTGGTGGGTACAAAGTCTATAAGCTCTGAAAGTCTAAAAACATAAAAATGGTTGATTTCTGAAACGTAAATATTCAGAAATACTTGGTTTCAATTTTGGCATCAGTGTTTCTTCCCACAAAATGTGGTGCCAGGGATTCGCACGCCGTATTTTGCACTAAATGCTGCATATGATTCATGGCAGGTAAGTTCCTGCTTCTGCTTTTCTGTAAACTGGTTGTGACTGTAAATCTTGTGTTGACCATTTCTGCTGCAGATAAAAAACATATTGGCTCCGGGAGCTGCTGACCCGCACGGTCAATGGCATGACTGTAAGAGCGACGTAAAGAAATGTGACGCAGATCAGCTACAAACTATGCAAGGTTTCAGAGAAAATTTTCTGCAAGCATTCGATGCCGTCGGCCAGTCTCCTGCTCGAGGGTTTTTTATCAATTCTTGCTATGCTCACTGCCAATCAGGACAGCAAATGTATTGGCTCACCGGCAGCTCCCCTCGGCTGGCAGATACGGTATGCTACGACCTTACACCATCTTCATACATATTTATATAGATTATAGTTGATGATGATGAATGGTTCAATAAGATCAATCTCAAAAGGTTGTCATTGCCATTGCCCACTAAATGTCTTCCTTTCGCAGCCTATATGGAAGGCCGTGGGAGACTGGTATTTTGATCGAGGCACTTTCCAGAAGCACGATTGCCCTTACCCCTGCGATAAGACATGCATCAACCGGATTTTTGAATCATAAAGGGAATATCAACACTGCGATTTCAAGACAAGTGATATATTTTTCACACCAATATGTATAAGCTCTTTTGCCAAAATAAATGGCGAATGTCCTTGATAATTGTTGGTTTATCAATAAGAGCGAAATGGCTCTGCCTTGTTAGAGAATTTGTTAAATGAAAAGAAATACAAGATGCTTTGAAGCACAGTAACATGATTTGCTGTAAAATTTCTGCCCTTTAACTTGAGATTTTATTTTTGTTTCGGTTTGGTTTGGTCTCTAGCTTAATTAAATGTCTTTTGGATCAATATGGTTTGACTTGTCTTTTGGCTCTCTAAGAAGAGTTGATGTTGTTCATACCTTAGTTTAGAGGATCATGTGGTACTTGTGAGTGTGGTTTTATTTGACATAGGTTATGTTTTAGAATTAGTTAATAAGGCCATTTACATGTGGGAGAAGGTCGTTTTGGAAGTGTGTTTATGATGTATTTAGTGTCAATGTGTTCTTAAATCTTAAGTTGATATGATCTTTTTGTTGACTGTCACACAATTTCTTGATATCTTCTACTCTATATACGGCTAGTTTGATTTTATATTTTTTTAATTATAGCCATAAAGATGTCATTAGTCATATCATAAATCATATCACACGATAGGTCCCATAAAGATGTCATTAATCATATCATAAATCATATCACACGATAGGTCGTGTTTATTAATTTATACATGCATTATATACGCTTTTTCAATTCTTTATATCAAGATTCATTATTTTTGTCTCTATAAACACATTTTTCTATGCTTAATTTCAAATCGTATTAATATCGTTCTTTTACTATTTGTTAATTTTTTCCAACTTTATCATTTGTTGGAGTTCGTTAGAATTCACCAACAAAATTGTTTTCACGTCAAAGTATTCATATGTCAACCATATTTTGAACTTATTTCTATCATCGAATCTATGGTGAGCCATTATTCTTTTAAATATGTTATTATTTAAACCTTTTCTTTTTTTTTCTAACATTTGATGAAAGTCTATAACTTTTAACTAGGTCTAAAACTTTAATTTTGTAAACTACGGTTTGGTTAAATCTTTTATTTTGGTAACTATTGTACTATTGTTTTGTTATTGTTCTTTTAAATATATTCATGTAATATTTTATTCATTTATTATAATCGACAAGTATACATAACAATTGAAGTAAATTAATCTTATTTTGTTTGATCACACATTTACATGCATGTATCGTATAGATTGTGTTAGATGTTGAGTTGGGTCCGTTTATAAGTCGTGTGGTTTGAACTCACCAGTAGATTACTTAGAGCTCGAAGACCAGGTTCGTTACGACTCATTTCTTATTTTACGCTTATCTAATGGGTGGGTTGTTTTATATTGTAAGACGAGTTAAGCGGTGGTGGTTTTGTAGCAAACAACTTAATTTGGGTCATTTACAGTTCATATTTAATAACCTTCGAGGATGAGATCCTTTAAGTTGTTTTCAAAAAATCAAAAGATTCATTGCAATTTGCCTTCTTTCCGGGGGCCTATTAATATTATTATTGCTTACCTAAGCCTAATATTATTATATTATACTTTCGTGATTTTGAGAGTGAGGAGATTGTTTGTGGTAAGTCCTACTTCGAGGGGTAAGTCCCAGGGTGGGACCTGTTGAAGAGCATAATTGTTTCATTGCCGATGAGATCAATACAGCACTCTCCTTTCTCTTCTTGTTGCATTATTTTCACCCCTGGATTTATGAACTTCTCATACCCAAAGAGGCGTAGGGTTACGCATACCGTATTCTGCGGCATATGTAATGACTGTGGCATTCTTGGCTTGTCTCCAGACCTCGGAGGAATGGTGCTTTGTGGAATTGGAGAGGATAGGAGAAAGGGTGTTGCCTGATAGTTGTGGGTTGTACGTCGGTGTAGTTTCCTTTGTGTTTTGTGTAGTTCTTCTTGTGTTGTACTATCCCCTTCTTGTTTTACTTTAACATAAACTAATGTGTTCGTATACTAGTTTGATATTATAGTTATTTTAGTTTGTAGATCGGTAACTTGTTTCGTTACTTGGTAGTCTCATGTTTTTTCTTTAATATTTATGTAGGTGGTGTGCGTAGAGTGTCGGTGGTAGATATAAATAGATGCTAAAGTCTTCACACGTATACATACTCTCGTCTCGTTGTTTTATACTACTTTCCCATTTTATTTTGATCGTCAAACATCTTTACACTTGGCTTAGTATACTGATGTAATAACCCCATGTTTAGGAACTTATATTTCAAATAATTTATAACATTTTGAATAATGTTTATATTTTCTTTGTTTCTTTGCGATTATGGGTAGGTAGTGGTTATCTTCCATCCAAGGTGCCAAGTAGGTTTAGATTTTAAGAGGTTTTGTGGATGTGGTCTTCCATAAAATTAAGTTAAAAATAATAATAATATTAAATAATATAACTTTTGATTAGGGTCAAGGATGAACCGGGCATGAGATGTTATAGAATAATATTCAAAGCTATGTCTTCTTTGATTGGAATGGAAGATTTTTTTGAGCATGTGTGAATGTGAAGTGATTCCTGGTTTCCGCTAGCATGTATGTTCTTGTTTGTGTTATTTATTCTTGTGCGCTTATCTTTGATTTGGTATGGTCTTAGCAGGAGGTTGATATATATAGTGAGCAGAACTATCAGAACTATTTTTAGAGGTTTGACACCACCTAGAGTTTTGAGTCCAGGGGAGGTTAATAGTGGTAGTCGATCTAGCTGACCTCCTGGCCAGACCGTTGATGAAGAAGAGGTTCCTATGGGGAATATCCAGGTGTCTGATGTTCCAATTCTTGAGGCACAGATTCCACCTCATGACGATAGAAAATATACTCATGATACCTTAGGACAAAGTAGAGCTTCCTGATTAGTAAGATCAGATAGTAGGATGATTGTGATAAATGATTTTATGATAAGGGTGATGAAGATATTGTTAGAGACCTAACAACAATTGAAGGAAATGCAAACAAACACCTAGCAACAGATGAAAGAAGTGAGGGTTGAGTGGGTGAGATCACAGAAGAGACCTATTAAGGATTGAGACAGGAGTGAGACACCGTCCTTACCTCCGTGACCACCAGTATTCAATAATCACCCCTCGCACATTAGGATCATGTGACAAGTACACCAATTCTACCAATGCCTGTGACCCATGATGTGACTCTAACTTCATTTCGTGCACCTGTGCAAGGAGGTAATGAAGCTAGAAGTGGGGGGGGGGGGTGGGGGGGGTGGTGGGGGGAGGTTGTACCTTTAATAACCCTTGAGGTTTGAGAAGGAACTTCTAGTCAATAGGCAAAACCTAGTGTGTGATAGGTAGATAAGTTTTGAATAATGGAGGTAACATGTTTGCTAAGAATCTAGACTAAAAGAAACAAACAAATGGTTGATTCAAGAGAGAGTTTGAAAACATGGATTGTCATATAGAGCTTTGGATTTGAATAGCAATGACTACTTTTAGAGGCAAGGTTAGGACTTGGTGGGACTCTGCCAAGAGAGTTCATTTCCAAGGGAAAGTGCCTAAGGACATTGCTTGGGAGAAATTTTAAGTGGTATTCGACGATATATATTTTCCACTTGAGAAGAAGAGGAGGAGAGAATTAGAATTTTGACACTTGGAGCAAAAAGGTATGCCAATTGCTGAGTATTCAGCCAAGTTCATTAATTTGGATAGATTTGCTCTTGGTCTAGTAGCCAAAGAAAATATGCAAGTTGACCGATTCTTTGAGGGACTGATTTACCCTATTAAGCAAAGACTAGCCACTATCAAATACAAGATATTAGATGTAGTTGGTGTAACTTCCAAAGATGAAAGAATCTATGAAACTGGAGACAAAACTATTGGAAACCAGAAATTTTCTGGAAATAAACACCAGCATGAGAAACTAATGGTGCGTGATGAGAAGAAACCGAAGGAAGGACTCCAACATTTCCATGAGGGAGATACAAGGTCATTGGGACGCACCGGTTTGTGCTATTTGTAAGCATCAACACTTTGGTCAATGTAAACTGGATCAAGCAGTGTGTTTTGGTTGTGGCTACTTAAGACATATGAAAAAGGCATGCCCACAACTCAACCAGCAACTACAAAATCAACAATCTTTTTTTAACATTGTATGTTTTGGATGTAGAGGTGTCGGTCATAAGAAGAGGAATTACCCTTTTGAAACTCAACAATAGGGTTTGTTTCTAGCTCATTGGCAACATTTTCATTTGCCAAATCCAGATGATCAACAAAGGGCTCCACAAGGTTGAGGTCGAGGAGGTCAAAGGAGGAATCAAAATCGTCAACAAGGAGTGTGATGAATGTTGCTGTTATTTTCCTGATGCTACATCAAATCCAACCATGGTGACGCTAGTACAAGTTAAATAGAAGATGTTGCTACTAATATTTCTGATGTTTTGGTGGAGACTGAAGTTATTGTAGGTATGCTTCCTATTGGGTCTAAACCAGCATCAATATTATTTGATTTGGGTGTATATATTCTTTCGTTTCATCCGAATTTATTGAAAAAGTGGGCTTGGAAGTGGTGAGTCTAGTACATTCTTTGTTAGTAATCATTCCTATTTGTCTTATATCCATTGTGGGTTTGTGTGCACAAGTGGTCACTGTTAATATCGAACAGTGCTCTTTTGTGGCCAATCTCTTTGTGTTCTAGATGGTAGAGTTGATGTGAATTTTGATATAGATTGGATGCATGAGAAGGGAGTGTTGATTAATTGTAACAAAAAGAAGGTATATTTTATAAAGGGTCAACGACGTTGCACTTTTCAAGGGCAACAGAGGAATAGTTCATTAGGATTTGTGGTGTAGCATCCCAAATCTAGTTCACACTCGGGAACCTAACTAAAATGTCACTAGTTTCGATTAGGTAAGCTAATGTCACAGGGCTGATCTAGGGTCTTATTTTTCGCCGCCCTAATCTTTCCCCGTGCGGCGTGTTTCCCTCTTTGGAACCACCAGACAACAGTGTTATGCAGCCAGCGAATGCACCACAAAGCACCACTCTGGACACCACCTTTGCACACACCCGATCAAGTGCTCAGTACCCCGCCCGATTGCCTAGCGCGTCAAGGTACTTGCCTCCCAGTCGCAGCGCCCTGCTTGGACACATGCACGATCACCAAGTTACACTGTTATGCGTCTCAGTGCCGGTCACCCACACAAGCCGGCACAACCTAATCGTAGGAATTACCGATCAGATTTTCGGTCGCCAAATCCAACGCACACACAGTCCTTTTATGGACTCAAATCCAACTTATATTCCACTAGTATGAATACAGGATACAAGTAATCTCTACTCTAGATCACAAAAAAGTCATGGACATTCACTCCTGTAACACCCCGATTTCGGTTCACTTAAGAACCGAATCAGAAATGTTACGATCGAGTCGAGACATGTTTAATATTATTAGTCAGTGAGACTCGATCCATAAAATAGATCGAAATAACCCTCTTGGTGTCATGAGAATGGAAGACATTGTTAAATAAATATCAAAATACATCAAATATAAATAAATACAAGAAAGAAAATCTTATGTTGAGCTCAAGTGTGTGTAGCATTTATCTGTCCTTCCGCCGAAGTCG
>JAVDBV010000600.1:0-10436 GCA_032619315.1 Piper longum
CCGATCGCGCCTCGCCCTTCTAGATCCTCTCCCTTGCCCCCAACCTAGCCCCCTCGTCGCCCAGTCGCCGCCGTCGGGGTAATTTTAGTTTTTAAAATCAAAATTCTAATTTTACCCATGCTTAAATAATTTAATAAATATCATATCTAAGGTATTTTAGTTATTTACCAAAAAAACCGATTCCAAGCGATTTACCTCGATTCTGATTCCGATTTAAATTGGTCGGAATCGGGGTAAATCGCCCGATTCCGTGCCCGATTCGAGGCCGACCGATTCGGCCCCAAAATCGGATCGGCAGCGTGCCGATCCGATTTAAATCGGCCGATTCCACTCCGAGTCGATTCGTGCATCTATGAGCTGAAGGAGCTCATTGCATCAAATGCATAATATAGTTTAAACTTGGAGCTGGAGAAAAGGATTTGATCAGACATAACAAAAACGGACATGAGAATGTATACTTGCCGAGGATGATCTCACATAAGCTCTCAACATGCAATAACTACTTTAAGAGAGAGGGTAAGAAGCAGATAAGCCACAAGTGTGGATGGTATGTTGGGGACAAGCCTCCGTTGCCCGGCGGCTCTGCCCAGTAGCAAGTGGTTGAATATCATCGAGATGCAAGTGCTGGTAATATTAATGTCGATTGATCCTTTTTTATACTAACTCTAGAAGTAGAGACAGGAAAACTTAATTGAATAACCGGCTGTCAACCTGTAGAAATTGAACAATGTTCATGCTATGGTTACCTGCTATAGGATTATCTTTGAAGAAGCATATATTTATATTTGGCCAAATGACACCCTGCGTTCTTGAAATTGCATTGGTGTTGTAGGACTGATCAGTCTAATTCTGCACAAAGGTTCAATTTCCCTGCCATCAGAACATTACATCTGTAGGTGCAGTGTATGCTGCCTCATTGCTATTATTTCTCCCAAGGTATGTACCCCTTAGATTTTGCAGCTATTCTTCCACCACAGTACCAATTTATAGTTTCAAGAACAAAAAAATCTCGTGATGATTGTGTTCTACGATTTCTTGTATTTCCAGTCTTTAAAAATTTTGTCATGACAGAAAATTTTTGCAACAAACGGTATTCACATACAGGCAGCACAAAAGGTATAGTGATTGGGGAATGTGAATGAGTATCGATTACTTGTGCTTTTAAGATAAACATATGTATATGGGCTTGAAGATCCTACTCCATATGACTCTTATTGGGTTTATCCCACATTAGTTGTAGAGGGTATTCGTTATTTGTAGATAGGTTAATGAGAAAGTCTTATTCTTTAAACTAATTTTTTGATTAAGAGAGGCATGTGATACATATTGTAATTTTTTTTTGAGGGCTCGTTGGGCCAAACGATGATAGTTTCAAGGTCGCACAATGTGTGAAGTAGAGTTGTTGGGTTTATCTCAAATCGGTTATAAAAAATTATTGGTGACTTGTATATAGGCTAATAGGAAAACTTTATTTATTAAGTTAACTTTTGGATTAAGAGATGCCCACCTATTATAAGTTTCTTTTGGGGCCCAAAAACTCTCACTTTAAGCAGTTTTCTGCCTATTATTTGGGACACACAATAGTTTTATTTGGACAATTTCCGGATTTTCTTAGTGTTTTGGCAAGCAACTAATGAGGGAGATATATAATTGTCTTAAAAATTGTTGTGTAGATGCCATCGGTGTTAACTTATTTTACGTTTCTCATTTGTTGCTCTGGACACCATGTTTTCCTACTAAGACTTAAATTTATTTGAGCATTTGATTAACTGAAACACAAATTGTCATTTGACTTGAACTTATTAATTGAAGTATCCACTTAATTTGTCTCTTACTCAAAGCTTACTGTATTTGATGTATAAAATTAAATTTAGATATTTATATAATTACACCAGAAGGCCATGAGTAGTGACAGTGTACCAGAAGGAAAAGAGTAAATATTAATGTTAGATGTATAAACTCCTGACTCAGAGCAAGCCCCATGGATGGTACAAGAGTCAACCTGTCACAAGCTGATAGATGTTGATTGACACAGTGAAAGGATTCATTTAACATTGAAAGGGGATCCCTGGATGTGAAGACTGGGAACATGGTATGCATATATTCTTCCTTACATTTGGCAATGGCTAAGTTACATTCTCTCTCACTTATTCAATTAACCTAGTATTATTAAATATTATATGACATGTTCAAGCCTTTTGTTATATTTGATTTCCCAAACAAGCGGTGATTCGAGTGTGTTGGGCGGGGCCTGGTGGATCGTCATGGTTCTTCCCAAGGTTCATGAAGAGCATATCCTCTTATTTATATTATAGTATGTTGAGTTTGATTACATGTTCTATCGGACTATGAAAAAGAAAACGGTGTCCGCCATTGTCACTGGCAGCTGTGCATATTGAAAGTAGTATGGGAATTTCGTTTCTTAATCTAAAATATCTTTGTCATAGATCATTTTGAAATGCTAAAATTATTTAAACAATACAGAAAGCCAGAAGTTGGTATTGTTGATACAAGGTCGGAAACAAAACTGTCGAAAGATTGAATCAACAAATATATGATTTTCTAGTACTTCGGCATCGACATATTCCTCTCAAGATGGAACGTCGACTTTGATACACCTGGATAGAAAGGTTGGATGCTCTTGTCTTCCAAGCTATACACCCCCATGTCTTCTCCCCCTTCAGCTTCGATAGATGGTAAAATGGCATCGTCATAGTCATCAGTGAAATAGATGCAATTCCTTCTGAAAGGCTTGTTAAGGTACTTGGAAGTGGTAGGCAGACATATTGAATCATTGTAGCCAACAAAGATAGCATAATCACCTACGTCTTGGATTTCGACCACTTTCTTACCTTTCAAGTCCAGTTTATAAACGTTGAAACCAAGCGTATGATAACTTGAGCATTCAATATCATCAGGATGATCGAATTGGCGACGCCTCTCAACAACGAGAAGTTCCCCTTTGCAATCGACAATGTAGTAACCCCAATCGCCGAGAGAATTGGGCACAGAAGCAATTTCCTCATGCTTAGGTGCCGATTTGTTGCTAATGTCACAAGATAAGACGTGGCCTGAACCGGCAATGACATAGAATTGACCTCCTGCAAAAGCGATCTCATCTTGGCAGAGGGCTTCAAAACTGGTCCACTTTTCATCACCAGACTTGCAAAAGGATAGGCATGATCCATTGGAGTCCAAGTGGACCGCCATGACAACAAAATCACCATTGCAGACTGCAGGGTTTGCGGACCAAGTAGCCCTCAAAATTAACGAATCTCGAGGCTTCCGGCAATCTTCGATGTTGATGAAGTCATATGGAGTCGTGCTTCTTCAGAGTCCTTGGGAGTTTTGCAATAAAATCGAAAGTGACACACTCTTATTTCCATGTTGGTATTTTTAAAGGTTGTAATAATCCATCAAGTAGTTGATGTTGGGCTTTGATTAGTTGGCAAGTCTGACACTTAGAGATAAAATCCACAACATCCTTTTTCATTCCAATCCACTAGTAGGTTTGCTTTAAATTTTGATACATTTTAGTAACTCCAGGGTGTATCGTGAAGTTTGAGCAATGAGCCTCCTCCAGGATATTCCACCTCAGTGCATCATCCTTGGGTACACACAATCTCCCTCTAAATCTGATCACACTATTGAAATCAATTATGATATCAGAGGTTCTTTCCATCATTTCATTCAACTCTTTATCATCCATTTGTGCTAGCTTAACACGATCAACTAAGTCATTGGAAATAATCAGATTTGCCAGTAATCCTATTAGTTGCTCCACAAGGTTGATAGCCACCACTTCTGCTGACATAGCCCAAAGTCTAGCTAGTTGTTGACCTTTGTCCACCTTGCCCTTCCGGCTCAATGCGTCTGCTACAACGTTTGCTTTCCCCGGGTGGTATAAGATTTGGAAGTCATAGTCCTTCAAATATTCTATCCATCGCCTCTATCGAAGGTTAAGGTCATTCTGGGTAAAGATATACTTCATACTCTAGTGGTTAGTGAAGACTTCAAACTGGGCTCTATACAAGTAGTGTCTCCAAATCTTTAAGGCAAAAATCACTGCTGCCAGTTCCAAGTCATGGGTTGCATAATTTTGCTTATGAATCTTCAATTGACGAGAGGCATAGGCCACCACTTTACCTCCTTACATAAGAACACATTCTAAACCTAAGAGAGACACATCACTGAAAACTATGAATCCTTCATTTCCATTTGGCAGGGTCAAGACTGGTGTAGTAGTTAGACTCTTCTTCAGAGATTGGAAACTCTCCTCACACTTACTACTCCATTCGAACTTGACTCCCTTCCTTATGAGTTTGGTCATTGGTAATGCTATCAAGGAATAGTCTTTGATGAATTTCATGTAGTAGCCAACTAAACCAAGAAAACTTCGGATATCGGTGACTGACTTGGGTTGTGGCCAATCTGTGACCGCTTTCACTTTCGATGGATCCACTGCAACTCCGGCTTTTGAGATAATATGACCGAGGAAGTTTACCTCCTTCAACCAGAAGTCACACTTTGAGAGCTTGACCAACAGTTGATTCTCCCTCAAAACTTGAAGAGTAATGGACAGGTGTTCCACATGATCCTCCTCATTATTTGAATAGACCAGAATGTCGTCCACAAATATGATAATAAACTTGTCCAAATATGCAGGGAATACCATGTTAATGAGCGACATAAAGGTCGCTGGTGCATTTGTTAGACCAAAAGGCATAACCAGAAACTCATAATGTCCATATTAAGTTTAGAAAGCCGTTTTCTGCATATCTGACTCCTTTACTCGCAGTTGGTGATAACCGGACCACAAGTCTATCTTTGAAAATACTCTAGCTATTTTTAGCTGATCGAACAAGTCATCAATCCTCGGTAAGGAGCACCAATTCTTAATTGTCACTTTATTGAGTTGGCGATAGTCAATACACAACCGAAGTGATCCATCCTTCTTCTTCACGAAAAATGGGGGATCCCCAGGGTGAAGTACTTGGCTGGATGAAACCTGCATGTAACAACTCTTCTAGTTGACTCTTTAACTCTTTGAGTTCAGTTGGAACCATGAGGTATGATTCTTTAGAAATTGGTGTTACTCCAGGTGCTAGGTCAATGACGAACTCCATTGCCCGCATAGGAGGTAACTCTAGAAGTTCATTTGGGAATACATCGGAAAACTCTACTACCACAGGAATCATGGACAACTCTTTGGGTTCGGACTTAGACTCAGCCAAGTTAGCCAAAAAGGCTTGACAACCCTCACCAAACAACTCGACTGCCTCACAGATCGACATGATACAAGAAGATGGATTGAGCAATGACCCTTGGAAAATGACCCTCATCTCACAATTACAAGGTTTTTGTCACCACTCTCTTCCCTTTACAGTCAAGAAAAACATGGTGTGCAGACAACCAGTTTATTCCCAATAGTACATCATACCCTTTCACCCCATATATGATAAAGTTCCATAAATAGGGGTTTCCCTTGTATATCTAAGGATAGGTTAGTCACTCCCAACGTCGTTAATTTAGCGTCTCCCGCTGAAGTAGTGACTCTATAGGACTTGGATAATGGAGATGCTTAGAGTCCTAAACTCTTAACTAATCGGGATGAAATGAATGAATGTGTACACACCAAATCAAATAAAACATCTAAAATAACTCCTTGGATTAGAATTTTACCTCGAACAGTGTAATCATCCTCCTCAGCGTCCTCGACTTCAACTGCATAGAGCTTCACCTTCCCCTTGTCTACCAGTTGTGCAGGTGTCGGGTAGCAAATAGGAGCTGGTACCTTTCCTTTCTCAGGCTGCTCCTGTTGTTGCTTCGGAGGCTGATGACACTCCTTCTATATGTGTACCGTCCTTCAGTAGTTGTAGCACCTCCCGGCCTCCCTGCATTTCCCTGAATGCATCTTGTTGCAATTATGACATCGTCTCAACGGGATATCCTCAAACTTCCTTTTAAGGTTCCCCTCTATGTTCCCTCGGTAGCTCTTTTGCTGGTGTCCTGCTGGCCTATTTTGGTTACTAAAAGGGTTGGCATTTTTGTGCTGTGAAGTAGCCTTCGCCTGCTTCTATGCACAATCATACTCGAACACCAACTCCTGAGTAGTGGCTGAGTCGATCACCTCGGTTATCGTACTCATTTGAGCCGTAGCAATCTTACCCCTCAATTCTAGCTTCAATCCCCAAAAGAATTTGTTAGCTCTAGCCTTATCAGTTACCAGAATCCCAGGCGCAAAACGCTCCAACTGTAAGAATTTCTTGGCATATTCCCTGACTGAATCCTCCCCCTGAACGAAGTTGGCGAACTCCAGCACTTTTTTCTGGACAACGGGTTCTGGAAAATATTGTCCATTAAAAGATGCCACAAATTCCACCCACGAGATGGAAGAAATCTCACATTGATGAAATGTGGTTTTCTCCATGGATTTCCACCAGTAAGATGCTTCCTCCTGAAGCATGCATGTAGCCAATCTCACTTGATGGCGGTGGGGAACAGATAGAGCCCTAAAAGCTTTTTCTATAATGTCTATCCAACTCTCAGCCTTCATTGGATCAGTCCCTCCAACAAATACTTCAGCTCTATTCTTTTGGAACTTTTCAATGGTATAGCAATCACCATCATCAACAATTGGCGGCAACACTTGTCGTACTACCGGTGACATTGGATTCTGAAGCTCCCCTCGCGTGCCCGAGTCCACTAATCTTGCCCGCCCTTGGGCACTCCCTTGACCATTGTCTGGGGTGATGCT
This sequence comes from Piper longum, assembly GCA_032619315.1. Lineage (NCBI taxonomy): Eukaryota > Viridiplantae > Streptophyta > Magnoliopsida > Piperales > Piperaceae > Piper > Piper longum. The sequence goes on from JAVDBV010000600.1 coordinate 6,758, forward strand.
GGGACCCGCTGCTGAATTTGAGGCTCTATTCCATGCTACAACTCCTGGTAACCGCTAAACAATATCATGAACAATAGAGTTAGTATTTTCCGAAGCTTGTGCCAGTCCTTGTGTCGCCGTTAAGATCTGAGCCAATACATTTTATGTGTTCGGAGTTGATTGAGTAGATCGGGTTGACTGTCTACGTGTGCCTGCCATTTGAAACGTTGAAATTTTCTTCGTTATGGTTCATTAATATGCCTTTTTTTTCAGTTATGACTTAGGTTTCTTAGTGAATAAATTTGTTAATTAATAACATAAAATATTGGGAAAAGATAAATTTTGGACTTTTCAACAAGGTACTTGAATCATAAATTGTGAGCTAGTGGGAAACCGTGCTCTGATACCACCTGTAACGACCCGCCCTAACCGGCCGGGCGTTACTCAAAAATATACATGATGTACAATAAAATTCAATAACATGAATCGTAACATGAATCGTAACATGATGTACAATGTTATGATAGCATGCGACAATACATAAAATAAATTAACTACGTGAGTACAAACTCCCACATCCTCTGATCGTTTCCCGTAGTCACATTTATAACACAAGAGAATAAAAGGAGGTCCAATTTATTATCAATTCGCCAAACCTAAGTTGGTAAAAGAACCACCAACCACACTATTAATCCTCAATCCAAAGCTGTTCGCCTACGGTCATAAAATTGCGTTAGTGATAAAACCACTAAGTCGCATAATTAAATGAAACAAGTCAATATAATCTCATCATTATTTCATGAGACTTTTAGTAGTTATGAGTCTATGCCGAGCTCTAATTATGCCGGGAGGGTGGCCACCCCATCTAGCTACAATCCCATGCATGAGCACACACGCTACATGGCCGACACCATGTAGTTACCGATAATTGTCATTAACTAACCCTCTCGGTATCACAAGTGTATAATGAGTCGTCTTACGCCACTGCATCCTGTCACCCATTTTGTCATGGGGGCAAGTGTTTTATCTTTCTAGTAAATCTTAAAAGTGAGGCCCCGTGTCGGACTGAGTCAATTCCTTAACCCTGGTTACACTCGGTGCATGGTGGTCGAATCTGGGCTCAGACCGACCAGGGCTGCCAAAAGGGAAAATACAACCTTTCAAATAATTATACGAACCTAGATAGTTTGCAAGTGACCTCGTAACTGCGTCCGACAATCCTAATCTGAACGAGACAATAAAATTATACATAATTATAATTTTATTCAAGTAGAAATGCATGCAAATAAATAACTTAAGTATATCATTATTAAAACTTGACAACATAAAGCATGCAACATTCAACAATATTAAACTTCAATTCCCTACATACTAGTGTATTTTCATTACTATTGTATATTTTTCCCTCAACATGTTAATTACTTAACCTAAGAAAATCTTATTATGATTTCTGTCTTACGGGTTAAAGTTATCATTTAAATTTTAATTAATATTACTCGTTAACACCGTACTAGTGAGTAATAGTTACTTGTTCTGTTAATAAATCTTAGGTACAGTAATAATAATAAGTTTAATAATAAAAATAACGAAAATAATAAGTTTAATAATAACAATAACAAAAATAATAAGTATAATAATAAGTGATTAAATTATTAATCTATAAATTTATACTTAACATCTAATAATTACTCGCATAAAATATAAATACATAAATATTTATGTGTATATATACATATACCCACAACACATAGTAACAAATGATTATATATATGTTACTTATATGTATTTGTACATATGGAATATAAGTTTACCTTCGCCAACATAATTTAAATAATATACTTTTACAAATACATACTTTATATTATCAAACATAAATTATACACACACACACAAGATATATATATATATCCTAAATATAATCACAATATATCTTTTTAATATGATATGATCAATTACATATTTATAATACATACCGACATGCTCAGACATTTATAACTCAATTAAAATACATGTACATCCACCACATAAATCACAAAAATAATAATAAAATAATTTGGTTAATCACATATAATTAATATAAAGCATGCACTCATCCAAATATATCAATATAAAGAAATAAACAAATGATAAATTATTACCAATATCACTTAATTTAATTCAACTCAACTTGTATTCATTAAGATGAATTAATTAACATTTAATTAGTCACTAATCAAACTCAAAACCAAAAGAATGCAACCACCCCAAAACCAAAAGAAATGAAACGCAACGCTGTTGTTGGTTGCAGCGCCGCGAGTTTGTGACACGAACACCATGGTGCTACTGCTACAAGTTAGCGGTATGCGTTACTGTTCTTGGCCATGAAAAATAATGGAATCTAAACTTATATTTAATCACACCAATATACATAAGGACAAAACCTAGACATTTTGTTGATGTTATTATGAGTGAAAACATTCTAAATCAAATCCTATATAGATGAAACATGATGAACAAAAGAGGGAACATAAAAGAACTTACACAGAAGAAAAATAAAAGAAAGAAGAGTAGAAGTAGAAAACAATTATCAACAACCACCATTTATCAGGTATGCATGTATGGAAACTAAAATAGGGAGGGAGAGATGTACAGTAGAAAAAAGAGAGGAAGAGAATAGGAACCGGTAAAGGGGAAGAAGAAGTAGTGACGAAGGCTACCGTGTGGGAAGACGCTTAACACGAGGATTTAACTAGATAGAGATGCTAACCAAACCCCATAAAATCTCCCATCATAATTGAAATATCCGCCAATGCTCTATCTTTCCCAGACCGAGTCATCCATATAAAACAACGTCATTAATAATAGTTTTTTTTTACGATTTTTACAAATCCTCTATAAATTAATAGACAATATTCACTCTCATCACTTCACACTGCACACCTAATTCTGTTACAATTCCCTCCATCCTAGTTCTCCCTCCACCCTCCATCCTAGTTCTAAGTAGATTAATGGTAGGAGTTGAAAAAGATGACCGGAAAGTTGAAAAGCTGATCTGCATTCAGTGGGCTACGTTCCACACTTATGCCAATGAAAGGGATTTGACAAAGCATTATGAAAAGATGCACAATAAGATATATTTCAAGAAGACTCAGCAAAAGTGTTCAACATGCAAAAATTACGTGAAGCTGAGAAGACCAGCCACAAGTGTGGCTATTATGTTGGGAAGGAGCCCCCGTCTCCTCCTGCGATAGAGGAACAAACTGATCATTTAGACGAAGACCCTGATCAAGCTGAAGAGTAGCAAATGTATTATCCCTACCTTTCTGGTAACTAGATATATTTGATAGCTAGATATATAAAAGTTGATTTAGGGTATTGATAAAAATTCCTTATTTTGTTTGTTTTTTACGTTCGTGCATCATGGCGTCAAATATATCGTAAGTGATTTTATAGGTGTTGATTATCTATGTTTATTTCATGTCGTCAGTCTTCCTTCTTTCTATGTTGATAAGCATCACTATATATCATAATCAGTATATATACCAATCAAGTATATAGCCGATGATCATGGTGCAGACACTATTCAATTGCTCGTCTTTCTCAAGCATATATAGTCCCTACTAATAAATATACTACATACATACATACACACATACATACACACACACACACACACACACACACACACACACACATATATATATATATATATATATGTGTG
>JAVDBV010000611.1:0-21428 GCA_032619315.1 Piper longum
TATATATATATATATATAGGTTGAGAACTCGAGGACTTAATAACCCAATTTTAGTGTGTTTAATAAGATTTAATAGTGATGATGATTATTAAAGCAAAAGTATAATTACCATTAATCTATATCCAACCTTCTAGTTGTAAAAATGAGTCCATAACGTTTGCTCTAGAATGACTAGTAATTTTAAAAAATTAAGGAAACCTACATTTATATTATTCACCACCCATCTTATAAAGAAATATAGCTAGCACAACCCTACACATACAAACTATATTAGGCTAACATGTTGACCTTATAGACAAGTGCAAAAACAAACGCATTCTTCTTTTCCTCCAAGAACTTAAGAAACTAGAAGGAACGCTCATGTTGTCCTAATATGTAGAGCCACATTCTTCTATTTCATTTCTAAATTAAAACAGTGGAGAAAAAAAAAACAAGATGTAAAAACAACAAATAGACAGCACAAATTCTTAAGTTAAAGCTCAAAGACACTATTCGTGTTTATACTTTTCCTTGTGTGGAGAACAATAGGAGATGCATTTTGAGGTGATTACTATACTAATCAACATTTTCGTCAATATAAACCATTCTAATCATACAGCAAACGCCTTATGATACAAATAGTAACAGATAACAAATACCATTTCACATAATCAGCTAGCTCAGTCTAGAACTTTTGGTAGATTGTGCACTAATAGCAAGAATACTCAAATACGGTTATCAGCTCGTGTTAATTATGAACACCTAAAACTCCAATCTTCCATGGTGGCATAGCATCTAATACTTAAAACATAGATAAGTTCGTGGACTTCGTATGATCAAGCTGCTAGGAAGGCTCAGTCTTGTTAGGAGAAACGGCCTGCTTCGTTTCCTGGACCCAGATCTTTACCGACGAGTCATTACCCAGAGCACCAGATGCAATCATGTTCTCCTTAGGATGGGCAGCGACAGATATAACGGTATCAGTATGGCCCTCTAATTTTTGGACAACTTTTCGTGTCTGGAGGTCCCATAAGTAAATACTGCTGTCCTCTGATCCACTCAGAACATACTTGCCATTTGTTATTGAGAACGTAGAAGAAATGCAAAATTTGGAATTTGTGTGGCCCGTATATGTCTTCAAGAACTTTCCCGAGGAAAAGTTCCATAGTCTCTGCAAATTTCATAAATAACTATCAGCGTTAAGCAAAAAAATTTATATCTATCAACGTTGTAGCCACAGTCAACAGTCAACAGTCAACAGACCTGATTATCATTTATCATGCAATTGTTACATAAGGTACAATGCAGAAACTGAGGACAAATTCCATAAGTAATTGACGCATTGAAATAAACCTTTGTCGAATAAGATTCTTGGACATATACTACAATTTGAACATACTCTAAGAACAAGCTTGGAATGCAATATAGACCTCTATCAATATAGATACAATCTTGTGCTTCTTACAAAAGTGTCGAGGACATGAATTTTAAACAAATACTCTAAGAACAAGATTGGTATATAATATAGACCTCTACTGGTATAGATACAATCTTATGCTTCTTACAAAAGTGTTGAGGACATGAATTTAAACAAGGATGCCCTTTTTAATGCTAACCATCCTCCTCGTCTAGGGCTTGGGACCGATAATGCACAAAGCATTGGCAAAGTTAACATTCTAGACACTTTAGTAAGTAAAAATCATTCATGATCTGTCTAACTAGGTTTATCTAATAATAGAACAGCTTAGATGACCAGAAAAATTCCAAAAGGGAAACATCCCATAAGTCACTCTTCCTCAAAAGTTAGGTCACCCATTGAGGATTTGAATGCCATGACTTCACTTAAAAGGCTGGGAAAACCTGTGACTATTGGCGGTTCTTTGCAGTGAAGAGACTGTAAATTAATTAGGTATATGCTCAAAATCTTACAAAGATCCTGCAATAATTTCTCGAGTTGCAAACACCAAAATGCTGAGATGGAAGATAGGGCACAATGTGCAGGTCAAATTCTGTGTAACTGGTGTCATCAAAGTGACTGAGTGTTAAAATAGCTTAACAAGCTAAGCCTTCCGTATACCAACTTACTACAGAAGTGGCAAGCTACATACCATTGAGAATCAATAAACAGGTTGAGAAATGGAAAGCTAGTAGTTTGTGCACCTAGCAGAACACAAAAAAGGTACAAGTTTGAACAGAAAGAAGCTATATACTCAACACGAGAATGACCTAACACACAAAGTATCTGCCTTGTGATGCTTTCTCTGCCTGAGGCTAATCTGATCTGACTTTAAGTTATCACTTAATTAAAAAGTACGACAGTACTATTATCTCAAAGCAGAAATAAGATTAAACGCTGCAAACCCCAATCAAGCAAGAAACCCTCTTAAGTTCTCCACATACCAGACTTCTATACCATATCGATTTTGCAAATTAAAAACCCTCTAAACATTCTCGCAATGCTTATGCATTGCCAATCCCAAGCCGCAATAGAGGAAGAAGGTTGGTGTCAAGCAAGACAGCCAACCATCAATGCTTTGACATTTCTTCTTACGTAGATCCTAGATTAGGATACACATGCCCCGTAAGTATAGTCTATTGCAAAAGCAGAAATCATCATCATCATCTATCAAGTAATATCTGCAAACTCGTCATGTTGCAAGCTATATAAAGTGGTAGCATCCAAATCATTACATATCGAACAATAGTCGTTTTGATGTAGGCAAATTTATGAAAGTATTTTTTATATTTATACATATAGACATCGTTAGTTAGCCTCCATGCAGAAGGGAACACAAGTTACTTCTTACCAGCTTCGAATTGGAAGATAACTAACTCAATAAAGGTCTACATTATCTAGAACTTCGACAACAATGAACCCAATTTTTAAAGATATAAAGGAAGAAGGGAGGAAGGAAAAGGTTGGGAACTTTTCGACTTACCAAGGTGTTGTCCAGAGTTCCAACAAGGAGGAACTTGCCATTGGGGGAGAACTTGACGAAAGATACCGGCGGATTTTCATCATATATGAGAGTCTTCAAGCAATGGCCAGTGGAGGCGTCCCATATCCGGCACAACCCATCGTAGCTCCCCGAGACTATAAGCGACCCGTCGCGGTTGAAATCGACGGCCGTCACCGGATCGGAGTGCGCCGGCAGCACCTTCAAGCACTTGCCGGCCTTCACATCCCACACCCTAACCGTCTCGTCGAAGGAGCCCGACGCCACCATGTTCGCCTGGGGGTTGAACGCCACGCAGAACACGTAGTTGGTGTGACCGGAGAGGGTTTTGATGGGGCCGACGCCGGATGATGGGGAGCGGGTGTCGAAGAGGCGGACGGACTTGTCGTCGGAGGCGGTGGCGACGAGGCGGTGGTCGGCAGGGGAGAAGGCAAAGTCGGAGACGCCGCCGTCGGAGGGGGATTGGGGGCCGGGGTGTAGCTCCTGGAGGAATTCAGCGGTGGCGGGGGACCAGAGGCGGACGGTGCGGTCGGCGGAGGAGCTGCCGAGGAGGTCGCCGTCGGCGGAGAATTTCACAGCGGAGATGGCGCGCTTGTGGCCGGAGAGGCTCTCCCGGAGACGGTATGAAGGAGCGGCGTCGGCGGTGGCGGCGTCGGCCGCCGGCGAGGCGTCGGGTCGAGGGGAGGAGGTCATGGCTTTGCTATCTGGGAGGGATGATGGCCGGGGTAGGGTTTAACGTCTTCGGTCTCGGGCACGGACAAGTTATGCCTTGTTGATGTACATCCGGCACCCCGGACAAGTTTACCTTCACTCCGATACTCAGTTTTATCAAACCCCCAAACAAACACTTCATCTTTTTTTATTTTTTCCCCCGCTTTTACAGCATTGAGTTCGGATATTACCGTGGTCTCAACAGCATTGCTGCCGCACATGATTTGCGAAGTCGGGTGATATTACCGAAGAACGTCTTTATTCGAATATTTTTGCTTCCCACTTGGGACAAATAGAAATAATCTATCGGTAGACTTCCAAAAATCTATTTCATATTGCTTGGCAAGGAAATTTTGAGTCATGGTTATATATAAAATCTATTGCTCATGCAATTTGAGATTATCATTTTGATCAACAGGCTATTGAACCATTTACTCGATGAGGTGTCTCGTCCGGTGAATATTTCTTATTCTAGCATTTATCGTTATTTTGGAAGAAAAAAATATTCCATATTCAAGAGTTTAAAATATACTAAGTACCCCCCATTTTATAACTACCAATTATCTCTAAATTATAAAAAAAATTCTTAGGTGGTTATAAAAAAAGAGGAACTTGATATACCGCGTTCCAACATTTTTTACGTCATGATTGATATTGTCCACGATATCGGCCTATTAATATTTACTTAATTTTCATATTTTTATTAATATTATTTATTACTAAAAAAGTATTTAGTATATGTTCCCGTGTTATTCAGTCTTTTATTCGAGTTAAATGAGTGGGTAAATAGGACCAAAGGCGTCCTTGCCGCCTAAAGAAATAGCACCACCAAAAATTTAAATGCCAAATGGAGGAATAAATACCTAATATTTTGACATGGTTCATTAGGATTCAATTTGAATTCTTAAATCTAGTCCACAGTGAGACTAGTACTCACAATCCAATATTTCTTCTTTGATTTTACACTTTACACAAAATATTAAATAGTGATCCTTTTGATAAATTCGACTCCAATGCCTTGTTTCGTCCTTTTCTAGTATTTAAATATTCAAAGTAACCTCATCATTGTGTAAAGAGCGTCAAAAAATGATAGTATAGCTAATTTACCTTGATCTCAGATTTGGAAAGCCTTTAAATTATTTTTGGAGCGATAAAAGGTTGAACTTGACTACTTCAGCTTGGTTCAGAACAGGATAAATGTTGGACCAGGCTAGGTGGCATGCGTAGGCTCAAATTTTTATTAGGTAAGCCAAGCTATATGTGGCACACAATATGCCAGATGGTGGTGTACGTAATTGCTCGACTGAGGTTGGATGTGCCGATGGCATGATGGTGGTGTATTCAGGTGCTGGGCCGAGGTTAGGTGCACCAATTGGTCAATGGCATGTTGTGTGCCAGTAGCTAGGATGGGTAGCAGATGGGTCATGAACAGGATTTGGGCAATCCATTCTTGGTCACAATTCGCGAGCAACAAAAAGTGGCCACGGGTCTAGGCAGAGCAAGTGGACTTGTCCACTAAACTGGTTCGATGGATCTGGCTGCGGCGGTGATGTAACAACAGATTTGGTGACTTCGGTAACGGCTTTCCCAACAACTGTGGCTAGCGAAGATCGCCCAAATCTTTAACGCGTGAAACGCTTGGAGGTGGCACCGGTGAGCGACAGTGATGGTGAAAAGTTTTAGTGGAACTGGTTTTCAACAGAGCTCTGTTGCCGTTTTTTTGTGAAGGTGACGGCTTACTATGGCTATATTTTGATTTGGGTTTGTACTGAGAGACAAGGGCAATCAATTGGAGGAGATTACTTTTCTTATGGTGGCTCCGGTCGGTCGGACGAAGGCTGAAAATATGACTGTGTGCTACTGTTGCATCTTTTTGGCATGCCTCTTTTGGACGGTTTTCCAACGACTTGTGGCTCTTCTGGCATCAAATTTTGACATGGGTTTGTCAATGGTGTTGAAGAGAGTCTGTTGGCAGTGTTCTCTAGCTAGAGGTCATCTTGGCTGGACATACAGAGGGCCCAAAGTTGACTACTCATTGTTATTTTTTGCTGCTATGCTGCTCCAGTGTTCCACTTCACGAGGCTTTTTCAGCGATGGAGGTCTTCTCCAACAGTGGCTCTCGGATGGGTTTTGTTTCTTGCTATGAGGGGGAACTTAGTAGAGGTTGTGGTGTGGCCGGTAATGGCTTGGATCGACCGGACGGAGGTCGTAAAGAGAGTTATTTGATGGCTCTTCACAACACCGGCTGACAAGTTTTCGAAGATTGTTAGGCAACGGTGGGCTTCTCTGGAGGTAGCTATTGGTTGTGTTGTGTCTGGGGCACTTTAAGCTCAACTCCAGTGGTCTTGGGAGTCACTAAAGATGAATTTCTAGCAAGGCAACTACTTGGGTAGGGCACAACAAATCTCTAAGGCAGCAAGACTCTCACAACGGCTCTTTCGTGCAATGCTCCAACACTTCATGGTGGAAGAGTTGCCTTATTAAAATATTACTCAAATTTAAAAGTTTTACTTATAAATACTTAATTAATTAAGATTATTCCTTATATTTACCATGAAATTAAAATTAATTTTAATATTTATATATAATTATTTGCTTCTAAAAATAAATATTTTTTATTAATAAAATTTAAATATAATTTAAAAATCACGCAAGTCTTTGACTAATTTCTATTTTATTTTTAGGGGTTAATACCACCCCTTAGAGATTGTATGGTTGCAATTTGTAGTCCTTAACAGCCAAATATTGATGATTTTTCTGGTTTAACGCTTATGCCTTCTTCTTCTTCTTCTTCTTTTTTGAATATTTATTTTATCGAAAATTGGTTATTATAAATGAGTTTTTTGTCCAAGAAATTGAAGTCAGAAAAATTCGTCCTGGGCTCTAAGTAAAGCCCATATATACATAGAAAGGAAGAATTTCTTATTGACACCGAAAAGCCCAGCCCAATCCTTCCAATACCTCTTGACTAAGATCCACACCTTTGTCGATGGTCACCATCGACAAACTCTACGTTCTAGAAACCAATCAAATCTCTCCACGCCATCACCAGGATCAAATTATGCGCTCCTATTGGGTACAGCATTTCCACGTCATCACATCGCCCCACACGTCTTGTAAGTACCACCCGATCTCACACGTCGGGGCTATTTGTACCTCTCTCCTCTTTTCTTTTTTCTTCGTCTCCGGCGATCGGCCATGGCGCTCCCGCCAAAAAGCTTCTCTTCCTTCGCCGTTATCCTCTCCGTCATGAGCATCGCGTTGTCTATGCCTTCACCGGATGCGTTTAATCCACCGCCGCCGAGGGCGATCTCCGTAAGTTTTTGTGTTTTCGTGCGTCCTTTTTTTTCTGTTGTTTATGATGTGTGTCGATAAGTTCGTTTGTTTCTTCGATTGGGCATTGGTTCTTTTATATTAATTTTCTGTTAGGTGATATGGTCCAATGTTTTTGTTGTTTTTGGCTTGGGATTGTTGAAAAAAATTGAATCTTGGCGATGGATTTTGTGTTTGCCTTTGTTATTTTTGTAGTTGATGGATTTCAATAAGGTTGGATCTTGTTTACAACAATGGAGTGGATTCGCTAGTTTTGATGACCAATTTATCGAGATCATGTGGATTCCTGGCATTGAACTCGAACTCTTTTGATCGATTTTGGGTATTCTTTGTGTGGTTCCTTTATAGGATTTCATGGATGCGATCGTGAAGGGATTGGGGCTTCATTCCGATGATTTGAAGATATCGGGGTTCGACCTCCGGGACGCGCAGGTCGGGCACTCTGTGGCGTTCGAATTCGACGTTGAGGTGGGGAAGAAGATGTATCCGATCAAGCTTCTGGAGGATGTGAGTCGGTGGGAGTATGTCGACTTGCCCATATTTAGGACGGAGCAGCCGCCGGCGGTGGAGACTAATTTGGCCAAGGCCGGCACCTCTGGCGGGCGAGCCTTGCCTGTGTTGGCACCTTTCCACCTTGCAGGGCCGATGGAGCTATGGATTCAAGATGGAGATGATATGAGAGTATCACTACCGGTAATTTTTTCTGCAAATTACAATTTGTGATCTGTTGTTTGACAACCATCTTTGGCATTTGATATATTTAGATCAATCTTTTATTGGATAAGACATTTAGAGGGGTAAGTAAATGATATTTGTAATCAATCCTGTGAACAGATGGATACTAATTTTTGCATGTATGAAATTAACCTATATGAGGCATGAAAGTTATAGCTTACAATGATTAGAGGATGGGAGTAGTGTTTGGGCATTTTTCTACGTGAGAATGTGGTCGGCATTGCTCTGATGATGTAATGTTGTAATTTTTTTTACCCCATACCTTGTATTCCCAGGTTTAAAACATGTTAGATGTGTCAAGTGCATCGACAAAAGTGAGATACTTCGTCTTACAATTTGTTGGCATTCTGATGACGAATTTGTTCCAAATTGCAGCATGATGTGGATGCTGGCATAGTTAAGAAGGTAATGCTTGCAGAGGGCGCTGTGGTGACCGTTACAGGAGCTCGATCGGTTAGCCTACGCCACCCACTAGACCTTCCTCTCCCTATTAACAGAACCTCTGATCGTAGACTTGCTTCCGGGCTTCTCACTCTTGCAGACCACCTGCGCCTCACTTCCATATCTGAAAAGAAGCCACTTCTCTCCTTGAGAATTGTTGGTCCTACTTCCCTTACCTCCCCTTCGTCGGCCTTTCCATCCAAGCTAAAGCTCAAACGCCTTGGCCCTGGTCTCGTTGAACTCTCCAAAGCAAAGTCCACTACTACTTCAGTTCCAGTGGAAGAAGATGTTTATGGACACACCATTTTGACCTCGAGCCGCTTCTCGACACTCTGGCCAATTCCTTCTCTCGATGCCTCAAATTCAAACTTACAAGGATTTGAGAGTTTGCTATATTCTGTTCTTGGTGATAAGGCCAAGAAAGCAGGCTCGTTCCGTCTGGTAAAAGCGGATGTTTCTGCGCAGACATCGATCAAGATGGGTTTCAGAGTGGACAGGAAGATCAAGGAAGGGGAGATGGATTGGTCTAATTTCCCAGAGTGGAGGACAAAGCCAGAGACTATTCGGATGTTTTTTGAGGTATTGGGTAAGGTGGAAGGTGATAGAGTTGTGGCTGAGAAGGTGTTGCAAGTTCCAGACCCACTTCAGGTGGAGGAGACGGTTGCTCCGTTTGCTTTGACAGGGAACAGAACCATGACCACCATGCCCATCGTGCATGCCCCGCCGGACCATATGACTCTTTGAAGCCTGCTTTCGATGGTTGATGGGTCAAGTTCGACCCATGTACATGTACAATTTTTTTTTTTTTTATTCTTGCACTGAGATTTATGTATTCATCTGAATGGAAAAATTCGAGATTGAATTAGATTCCAAGGCAGAATACGAAATATTTATACAACTGTGATTTCTGGGCAAATATTCACGAATTAAAGGCTGATGTTTGTGTTGTATCATTTTTTTTTTTTTAATCTTCTCTTGATTGGACCCATCAAGAAAACTGAAAGTGCTTCAAGTTACAGAGCTAGCCAGGCAAAGCCGTACAGAGGTATATTTCATGGTCAGCAAGCGTGCTCAAATTTGGACTTTTTATTGACAATCCTTTGACAAACTTTCATCTTACTGGGTTTAAGCAATTTGGGACCATTACGTAGACGGTAGATGTACAATCAGTATGAATCTACAAGTTCGATAGCAGAGAAAAGAAATACTGCTGAGTTTTTTCAGTTCAGTAGACAATGAACTAATTCCACATATTGAAGCCTTCAACTCCTCATCCATAATCAGTTTCTCACTATTTTCTGACGAAAGAAACACCTTTTCCAATGCTACCAGCTAACTCTTTCTTAGCCTTCTCCAATCCAGCCCTATCAAGAGAAATATCCTGATGAAGTGTCTGAAGAAATATGCTTTTTATTCACCAGCATTGTTTTCTGGTATTTTAGAGGATAACATTACTTATGGGACCTGACTTTTTTATTTTCTTTCCCTAGAACTTCCATATATTTATCTAAAATTGATGGTAACATGCACATATTCGTACTCTATTTGTTGATTACTTAAAAACGAATTTACTATTTATAACCTTTCAAATTCATTAGGACGACCTTACTAATGGGATAAACTTTCTTACTTCTTTTTACTATTACTTCCATTTTAATCTATGAATGACGATGACAAAAACAGAAGCAGATATCAAAGTGTCATACACTAATTATTTGGAAACACATACTATTTCTTACCTTTCAAATTCATTTAGTGGTCCTAGAGAATAGATCTCTTCTACTCCACTACTTCCCAGCCTTACTTTGGATGCAAAGAAAGGAAGTTCTGTCAGCTGCATTGAGAAATAATTAAGAATCCAAACAATTTTACATGAGAATAATATACATCTTATTTCAAAGAGTTAATATAAAAACTACTTTAGCATAGCACAACAACTTTATAGCTTAGCTAGCGGTAGGGCTATCCTACCTTTATGGCAGGGCCTGAGTTAAATCCCAAACTAGTATGGAAAGGAAAGGAAGAATTTTCTGTTTGTAATGAATTGCAGAAACTACATTAGTACCTGAGAAGCTACAAATGCACATTGCACAATTCCTGCATCTCCCCGTAGACCTCGCAAACATGCATCAGCAAATTTTACAGCAGCATATGCCTGCAAATTTTTCAAGAGCACCTTGTGTTACTAGAAATTGACTTCAAATTGTTAATTGATATAGGAGCCTACCATTGACAAGGTTGCTGATCCTGCCCCAGCCTTGGCCTGTATGGAAGGAATAAAAATTAATCAATTCAGCACTTCAACAAACAGAGAGGTTGTTATCATGCAAACTAAAGAATATGAGCAGATCTTTCTCCCACTTCGTTTCAAGCGACTATCATTTTATAGGATTGGGTTTCATTTAAAGAATGAAACAATATTTGCTCAAGGATTTTGCTGTAATAATTTATAAAACTGCAAACCTCAACAACTTCTGTTCCTCCATTTTGTATTCGATTTGTAAGATAGTTAATTTCCTCGGGTCTGAAAGAGCGAGGAGGTTTCACCTGCATGATATGTTTGCTACATAAGACCACTTAGGAAAAAAAGAAATAAATAAATGCCAGGCTTCTGACCTGTGAAAGAAGGGGTAATATTGTAACCCCTGCATGGCCACCAACCACTGGAACATCAACATCTTTAGGATCAATACCCAAAAGTTCAGCCTGTAAAAATGTAGGCCTCATGAGTATCATGAAAATTCAAATCTTTAACTGCTAAGATTATGAAGATGAGAGTAAACTGTTAACATATGTTTCCCTATTTATAATATTTAGCTTTGGTTAAAAGAATTAATAATATTAACAAGATAACTCAAACATTGGTAACATACCACAAAGGTGTTGGCTCTCACTACGTCTAACATAGTAACACCAAGAACACGCCTTGGATCATAAGTGCCAGCTTTCTTGAAAACCTCTGCTGCAATTGGAACAGTGGAATTCACAGGGTTTGAAATTACATTCACAATGGCATTGGGACAGAATTTAGCAATTCCTTGACATAAGTGGCAGACTATTCCAGCATTAATATTGAACAAGTCATCTCTTGTCATCCCAGGCTTCCTTGGAATCCCAGCAGGAATTATGACTAGGTCCATTCCAGTCAAGGCACTCTCCAATTGTGGTTGCCCCAAAAATCCACGAACCTGGATAACAAATGTCATAAAACAACCAAAATAATACAAATTACACACTAAAATTTGAATTACCATAGACTTAATATTGAGATGAGGCAATGCAATCACACACAGCACAGAGAAGAATCAAAAACTAAATTACCACAGCACCAGTATCCATATGACTAATATCTGCCGTTACTCCAGGCGTGTTGACAACATCATAAAGATGAAGAACCGAAACGAGGGGATTCATCTTCATTAGCATGGAAAGAGGCTGACCGATGCCCCCAGAAGCACCCAAGATTGCGACCTTGAATCCAGGAGCCCCGCCTGTAGCTCGACAAGCAGCAGGCCTCAGACCACAACTTTCCTCCATCTTTTGCAAGTGAAGATTAAGCGAAAATTAGAATGGTTTCTAAACAAATAATTCTGACAAAAAAAAGGGACGCCTAAGAGACCAAATAAACATGGACGTAGATGCCACTATCACAAACGTCAAGAGGATGGCAGCAAGAAGAGAGACAAATATCAAATATGTGGTATTAGACTAGCCAAACAGAAGGTATTAACAATTAAAAGATATCAAGCATTACGTGAAATAAGGCATAAAAAAAAATCAATATGAGCACCTATTACAGCCAATGGATTCAGAGGTATACTACAGGCAGAAACAAATTCAAAATACAGGATTCAATCATACGGCGAATTTACACTGAAAAGAGAAACCCCAACGACACAGAATCAGGATAAACAGAATAAGAGAGTAATCTACCAACCTACAAACGACATGCAGATCATAAATATCAGTCAACCATAGTGGGAACTGGTTACGGATGATGATGATCATATAAAAGGAAGAATCCGAACCTGGGTATTGGGTGGGTGAAGATGAGCAGCGATCCTGGCAATACGTAGGCTGGCATCCGATTTCTCCTGCATGTTCTTCTTTCCAAGAGAGTCGACGGCGAAGGTAAGAAGGAAAAAGATTGAGACTTTGTTGGACAAAGGAGTTTGGAGCACAAGAAGAAAAATACAGGGAGTTCGAAGATCGGATCAATAAGATTCGGTTCGAATGAAGAAGATGGGAACTGTAGAAACGAAAAACTGGAGATGTAGTCGAACTGCTTTTGCCGTCGGATGTGATCCGATCCAAGAAGCTCTTGGTTGTCAACTGGTATGTTCTTATGAGGCGCTAATATATTTTTTTGAAATAATAAAAAATTGGAGTAGATTAAATAAATAGCACCTCATGAACAACTTTTACAGCTTTTTATTAAAAAATAATATTTTTAAAATATTACCTATGGCGAGAAATTATATTGTATTATAAAAAAGTAATTTCATCATAATGATAAAACTATTGGAAAAAAATAATAATAAAAAGATTATGTGGAGGTCCGCCGACCCACAGCAATGCTCTTGCCAGATCCGACCGGATCGAACCACACCACAAGATCTAGCTGGAGCAGGACAAAGGGTAAACCTCTATCGGCTTTTTTTCTTTCTTTTCTTTTAGGAAAAAATAATTCGGATGGTGGTTTTGTGAACATTGTAAAGATAATATAATTTTTTTTAAAAAAATCTTTTTTTATATTATAACCAATAACTAAAGGTGCTAAAGCAGCGAGCGAGTCAACTCGACTAGTATTTGTGCTTGGCTCGAATAGTTTGAAATTCATTCAAACTCGAATCGAAATAAAACGAGTTTTAAACATATATATTCAAGTTTGACTCGAATATTTTTTACGTATTTGAGTTTGATTCGAGCTTGAATATACTTAAACTGTTTAATTTTTATGAGCTCGAACCCAACTCGTTCGTGAGCTTGAACCCGGTTCGATTAAAAGTAAAAAATATCTCAATTAAAAAAATAAAGTTAGCATGATTTGAACCAACCCATGAACTTAAATATCTACTATCTCAACTATATCACTTTTTTGTTAGAATATTATAGATGAATAAATATAACTAGTTATAATTAAACTTATTAATATATATATATATAACTATATTATTATATTATTTTATCGAGTCGAATTTGAGTCGAGCTACGAAACGAGTTCGAATTATAACTGAGTCGATTCAAGTCGAATATGACCTTATTCAAGCTCGGCTTTTAAGATTTGAGTTCGAATATTTAAATGTCGAATTTCGAGTCGAGTTAAACCGAATCGAACATAAAATACTTGCTTATTTAACAACCCTACTAATAATCATTATTTTCTATTATTTTTAGGAGGAAAGATTTTTGTACACGCCTAGATGCCGTGCTTCTATATAGGGGTGTAAACGAGCCAAGCCTGCTCGCGAGCTTTTTGCGTCCGGCTCTGCTCGGCTCGTACTCGTGTTCGTTAATTTTGTGCTCGAAAAAATACTCGGCTCGAAATAAATAAGCTCGTTGAACAACGAATCGAGCTTGAGCAAAGGAATGTTCGGCTCGGCTCGACTCGAAACTCAAATTCTATGTGTTTAAATTCGAAAAAAATATTCGGTTCGACTCGGCTCGTAAATATTATTGAGGTCATATTGAACTTATATAGTGTTTAAAAAAAATTGATCTAATATAAGTGAGCATAAAAACATTCGCTAGGCTCGAGCTTGGCTAAAGCTCGACTAGAACTTGGCTTGAACCAAGCCTAAACACTATAAATTTTAGATAAATTTGGCTCGACTCGTTTATATCAAAGTTCGGCTCGACTCATTTTATATCGAGCCAAACTCAAACATACCACTACTCGGCTTAGCTAGGCTTGTTTACACCCTATTTCTATAAGCAGCATCGAAAATAAGCTGATTTGTGTCCACCCATCCAACACTTAAAACCGTGTCTTAAGAGCGTCTTTTAACTGCTCGTTCACATGGTAAGTAGGGTGGACATGTGTCAACTTATTATTAATTGATACATATATAAAGGCATGGGTATCAAAGCGTGATTAAAAGTCTCTCTTGGGACATTTATTCATTACTAATATTTAGGTTGCAATGAATTATGAATGCTTATGCAATGCAGTAATTCTTGATTAAAGTGGTTTCTATATAAAAGGTTAATCCAAAAATTCACGGCTTGTTCTCCAACATGAAATTTCTTTTAGAAGACTACAAGTATGTTTATAAAGCAATCTATCTCTTCCAAATTCTCATCCCCATATCTTTAATCCTTTTGCCAATTCTCCAAACGTTGTTTCCACTTTCCAGATTCCCTATTCAAGAATAATATCTTTAAAAAAATTAGAGTAAAAGATTCATAGAGAATCCTCTTCTCTATAATCTTTTACTCAAATTCACAAAGAAGAACAAGGAGTAATAGCAAAGATAACACACAATAAAGAAAACATATTCTAATATTTACTGATATATATATAGCAAATAACCTACAATGCTTTTATTTATAAAAAAATACATTGAAAATCCTGCTTGAATTGAAAAAATAATTAAGAATTCAACTTGTATAAGAAATAACTGTTATGACTTAAATAAATATCCAAACAAGCACAAACTCCTAACTTATTATAAGACTCAAAAGCTAATGGAAATAAAAGCTTTTAAGTTAGACACTTTTAATGTAAGTAGGAAATAAAACATTACGACTTATCCGTTGTAAAAAACTTGGGGAGGACGGCGGTCAAATGGTCACGATATATAATCCAGACAAGATATGTTTCTTAAAGGCCTCAATAACATAAGACCATCAAATACAACCTAACCTCAATAAATAACATGATTTCAAGAAAAAGGTAACACCCATTCTAATCTCTGCGCAAATCCACTGCACATAAAATCATACAACGAGTACTAATATCTCTAGAAACTGCTTTGAGCACGTATGGATTAGATTAGAATTCGATACAAGACGGTGAAATGGTTGAATTCAATTTCACCTGACACCCTTCCATGGGAGTGAGTTAATCTCCACGGGCACAACCTCGGCAGCCACAATGCACACATTCTATGACCTACTCTTACAAACGCATGTAGTAGCAAAGTTGTGGTCGTGCGGCTGCATGCATCTTAGACAGCACAGTCGTTCGTACCCGGGCTACAAAAACAAGTTTACATGTAAACAGCACAAGTTTATAAGATCAAATCAGAAGTGGACGTCAAAAATTATAAAAATTACAGGCGTAAAGTGATGCAAAAACGACTTCAATGAGGTACAGTGAGCTGTTTGTTGACAAGGTCGATAAAAAATTGCAGGACAACAATTCCAGATTATTAAAATTTAAGCAAAGGGTGCATGACCTCAATGCAGGCTTTTAATAATGTAAAAATGTGGCCTAAGTCATACACAACAGCTAAAGCACACCTTGTTCTTGCCAGGCTGTTTCAACTCAAGTCCATGACCTTGTATAGGCCACAAAGGAGTAACCATACACTTGCCACCCATGATATCTATATCTTATTGGAATGATGAAAAACTGCGGCGTCTAAGTATGAAATATTTACCTTCTTCCATTTGGCAATTAGATTACGATCAGCATGGCCTTGGTCCAAGCAGAACTCATACAATTCTTTGGATATCTCCTTCCTTCGATGATAAAGGTAAAAAATGTACCTGCTCTTCTGATGTGAAATCCGAAATATTGGCCACAACGCCTCACACTTTCTTTTTGCATCAGCTCAAAATAAAACCTTATTAATTATACCTTCCCTCATCTTTGCATCTAGCTCCCGAAGAGTAGGCTCAATAAGCTCCCATCCATCTGGGTACTTAACTCGGTTCGTCTTTATCGTCGGCATCTTGATTCGGATTTTTCTTTTTCTTTTTTTTAACCCCAACGAGAAGACTCCACAAAACAGTATAAAAATTTTTCATTTATAACAAGCAAATCTAGTTAACCAAAACGAAAAAAAAGCACTCACACGTTCTTTTTTCCTTTTTAGTGTAATTAACCCCATTCAGCATAAAAAAAATGTCTCTGAAAATTATATATATATATTTTTCCCAAGAACGAATGATATAATTTTCTTCCCAAGAACAAATGACACAATAAGAACCCTAAACCATACCGGGATATGCAGCGCCGTGATAAGTCGGCGACTTCTCTGTGTCGGCAAGTAGGCGACACGAAGCGAAGTCCACCCGCAAGCAATGCGAAATCGGCGATATGTCCCCGGTATGTCCGCGACCGGCGATATGGGAAATGGAGTAAGGAGAGGGCGGGTGAGGGGGAAGAAGAGGGAGGGTGGGGGCTGTGAAGCTTGCCTGCCGTGAAAATCTCGTTGGCCGTGAACTTGCGGAAGGGTGTATGGAAAGGTAGCGCCTTCTTCGTCGTCGGTGGGGAAGATCGGGTGAAAGGAGCAGATCGAGTGAGAAAGGGGAAGAGTAGGTTTTCTTAATTTTATTTTTATTTTTAATTTTTTATGTTTAATATTTCTCGGACTTAACAGAGTGCTGGGTTAATTAATTAAAAATAATCAGTATCCATCTGCTAATATTTTTATTATCTAAGTTAAATTTAATATCAGCCTTTTGAAATAAAAAGATAGTTAAATGATAAAAAAAATTATCTATATAAAAAACTTACAATCAATCTAATTTAAATTGATGACCTGATTTAAAGACCGATACTAAACATCTTGTATTTAATTTTACTTGGAAGATTTTTTATTTTATTTTACTTTTATGTACTTACATTGGGTTATATATTTATTGTATCCATTTAATTAGTTGCTTACGCATGACAACATTTTATTTTAATTTTATTTTTTTATATTAATTAATCTAAAATTTTATTTATATCCATTATATTCAAAAATATAATGTACACTTTCGTTGTATTTTATTAATAAGTTAATTTAATTTTTTTATTTATCTTAAAATTATTAAATAAAAGATAAGGGTTAATTCTTAAAGATAATGATTGCAAATTTTTATTATTATTGTATCCATAAGAAAAGATAAAATTATAATTCAAATTATCTTTCTAAATATGAAACTTAAAATGTAATATTTTAAATAATTATATTTATGAATATGAAATAAGGAATAATATTATAAAATAAATACGAGTCATGTATGACAAATTGTAAGAACGATCAGATTTTCATAATACTTGTTATTAACGGTACTTTTTATTAAAAAAAAAGGTAATATTATATTCATAAGAAGACATTTGGCAAATATCGGCCAAAAGTAGTTAACTTTTCTTAATTTGCAATGTTTTAGGTCTATTTTACCAATTGCCTTCATTGCCCCCAAATGTCGGCAAAATTATCCGATCATTAATCTTTCTTGAAATCCAAAGAACATGTATATGAAGTCATTTATTTGTCGCTTCACGACTACAATCAAGTTATATAAACTTCTAGATATGTCACAACTAACTGATGCATTTATTTTGAATGAGTAATGCTATGCATATTATTAAAAAATTTTCTCACTTTTCTTTACCTTGGATTTAATTGGTTCACTAAATCAGTTACGTAGATTATACTTATATGTCAACTCTTTTAACCAATCAATTTTAAGGTGGGGAAAAAATTAGTGGTTCACAAAGGATTTACCGTTTTGAACGTAATTTGCAAAACTTGAGTCTTTGGATTACCGCTCTTCAGTATTTGACAGTAAATCTTCTAAAAACAGCGCCGTGTTCCCAAGGTATGGAAACTCAATTAAATAAATTGAATCATGCATCTACGTAATTGAATTTAAGTCCATGCGCTTATATCTATTTGAAGCCCCAATCATTATTATCTTTGCATGCCTTGCTGGTTTACTCTGCTCTCGATGTCAACATATTCCTACTTACGTAATTAACATTTTGTATTGCAAAAGTCATTGCATGTGGAATTTTGTGTCCTAACTTTTGGAATTGTAGCTTCATGGGTGGGTAGATAAAATTCAACCAAATAATTAGAGGGTATGCATTTTTGGTCTTATATAGAAGACTTTGAGTGAAGAGCATCCACACTCTCTCAACTAAATGTGGTTTTTGATCTCCATATGGAGATCCGGAAGAAAGTTTTGCCTCAAAATGAGAGGAATATTTTCAACACCAGCATGATCCTAATCGTGAATTTCTTCATCCTTGTTCAAGCAATACCTTGGAAAATCGATGCTGTGAAGTGCAATCCTAGGGAGCAAGATGCCCTCCTCAAGTTCAAGAGCGGCCTTGTTGACGAAGGCAACTTTCTAGACTCTTGGAGTGAAGGTGAAGACTGCTGCAAATGGAGAGGGGTCACCTGCCATAACAAAACCGGGTACGTTGTTGAGCTCTCCACCTTTGGAACCCATGTGTTCTTTATGATGAGAATTGTTCTCCACTCTATGGAAATCTGGACCCATCTTTGTTTGAGCTGAAGCACCTAGAATATTTGGACCTGAGCCGTCACATTGGCATTACTGGTCATATACCAAGAGAAGTAGGACAGCTTCAAAACTTGCGGTATCTGAACTTGTTTGGTAATCAACTTGGGGGAACAATACCAACGGAGATTGGAAATTTACAAAACTTGGAAGAATTGGACCTTAGCTCCAATAAGTTTGAGGGTGCTTTACCATACTCCATATGTCGGCTAAAAAAACTGGTAGATCTTTCCTTGGACAACAACACATTGAATGGCACCCTTCCTGATTGTTTGGGTTCACTAGTGTCTTTGCAGAGTCTAAATCTTGCAGATAATCAGTTGCGATCAAGCTTACCGTCCACACTTGGCCAGCTCTCCAATATAACGTATATCCTCCTCCAAGGTAACTCTCTACAGGGCCAAGTTTTCAAAAATCATTTTGAAAATTTAACTAAACTATTCCTTTTGGATTTGTCTTCTAATTTTTTGGAACTAAAACTTCCCTCTGGTTGGGTGCCACCTTTTCCGAGGCTTGGAGTTCTTCACCTTGATTCATGCTCCGTTGGACCTGAGTATTCTTGGCTTAGAGTGCTGAAACAGTTGAATAGCTTGAGCCTTTCCAACACATCCATTGAAGGGCCTCTACCTCGATGGTTCTATGAGACAATTCCATTGTCCTATTTGAACCTAAGCAAAAATGGCATCCAAGGAGAATTATCGCGATGTATTTCAAACTATACCCCTGACTCATCTTCAAAAATATGGGACTTGAGCTTCAACAATTTTTGGGGTCCTATTCCTCTTCCAAACACTTCATTTCAATTTCTGGATCTCTCTTTCAATCAATTTACAGGTCCTATCCCATCAAGAATTATGAATTCTAGCATTGATCTTACACTATATTCATTTCATGCATCTGGAAACAATATAAGTGGAAAAATCCCACCATTAATGTGGGACATGCAGGCCACTTCTTTTAAATCCTTGGATCTTTCTAACAATCAGCTTATTGGTGAACTACCTTTAAACATAGGAAATTGCACCGGACTCGAAGCTCTTGATTTAAGTAGAAACCATTTACATGGACAGATACCGGGCTCATTAGGCCATCTTCAGAGTCTCAAGACACTTCACCTAAGTGATAACAATCTTTCAGGAATGCTTCCATGGGAGTTAAGGAACTGTACAATGCTTCAAACTCTTGACCTTGGTGAAAACTTGCTCACGGGGAGAATTCCAGGTTGGATTGGTGAAAGCCTTCGTGATCTTCGAGTGCTTCGCTTGAGGTCCAATCTTCTCTCGAAGGAGATCCCACCAGACATAATGAACCTCAAATCACTCCATGTAATAGATATTTCCCATAATCTCCTATCAGGACCTATCCCTCTCAACATCGGCAACTTGACATCCATGAGAAGGAGACAAACAAAATCAGAACTACTCCTTTATGGTAGGATGTTTAATGGACGTGGGACACCTGCATATTTTATGGAAAGGTTAGAAGTGCAAAGGAATGGCCAAATGTACAAGTACACAAGAACTCTTGCACTTGTTACATCTTTTGATCTATCAAGCAACAAGTTGTCAGGGTATATCCCTGCAGAGATAACGAGCCTCACTGGATTGATTGTGTTGAATCTATCTGATAACTGCCTTTCCAAAGTGATTCCAGAGAGGATAGGAAATTTGGTGAACTTAGATACTCTCGATTTGTCCAAAAATCACCTCTCTGGAAATATCCCTTCTAGTTTAGCTGCAATACCTCGGCTGGGTCACTTAAATTTGTCATACAACAATCTATCAGGGGAGATCCCGAACGGATTTCAGCTGCAAACCTTAGACAACCAATCCATCTACTATGGTAATGAAGGATTGTGTGGGTTTCCACTCAAGAATGAGTGCAGTGGGAAGAAAAACACAAGCAACACGATTCTAAGTTCAAGATCAGTGGATAGAAACGATAAAGTTGGGATTTATGCTAGTATTGTGGCAGGTTTCATTGTGGGTTTTTGGGTCTTTTGGGGATCATTGATGTTCAAAAGATCATTCCGAGCCGTTTACTTTCAGTTTGTTGATCATGTTGTTGGCAAGGCATGTGTTGTTGTATCTGACAATTTTGGGCAACTACGAAGTTAGATCACAAATTGGAAGGATCATTGCAAATATTGGTATCATTGTGATAACTCCTACGAGCTATTCACTCTTTTTTTTTGTTGTTGTGCTACTTACCTTAACATTTTCAGTAGTGTAAACAGTGAAGCTATCATTTTATTTGTTAAGTCAATTTTCGAGTTATCTGCATACGCATTTTTATTACCTTATTAAGTACGCAAATAATAATATTGGTTTTCACATCGCATTATTTTTTTCCATGTAGAGAATAATCAATTATATACAGTACCGACACTGCGGTTGCTTGAAGTTTGCGAAAATACTAGTAGTTTTCTAAGATTTATTTTCCTATAAGGTCTTCATATTTAGTCAATTTCAACGATTTTTAAAAAAAAAATTCTGGCAATTTCAATGAGTTTTGAAGGGACAAAACTTATTTTGAACAATGCAAACTTTGATTATATCGTTTAATGGCCATGTACTTGATCATAACTATGGGTATCATTGGGTTCAATTAGCATGTTAATCAACGGGTTCATGCATCACGGATAGGGGTGTAAACGAGCCGAGCCGAACCGAGCAGGGGTGTGTTTGAGTTTGGCTCGTTATAAAACGAGTCGAGCCGAACTTTAATGTAAATAAGCCGAGCTTTAATGTAAACGAGCCGAGCCGAGCTTGTCCAAAATTTATGGTGTTTGGGCTTGGTTCGAGC